>SJYC01040541.1:0-18915 GCA_006408675.1 Madoqua kirkii
GGTAAGTACTCCCTAGGGGGTCCTTCCAGCCTCTTCTGGGAAGGCAGGAAGAGAGAGAGACAGGAGGCCGCAGCCAGGCAGCCAGGCACCGCTGGGCTTTGTGGAAGCCTGGGGCTGGCTCTGCCCTGAGGGCTGCCCCGTCCCCACAGCTCTCGCTGGCCACCCTGGCCGTCTTACTGCCAGCCCCAACATCAGACTCGTGTCATGTCCCTCTGAAAGGAACATCCTTCCCTTTCCACAGGAGGCAACATTTCAAATGTATGTAAACAATAGAATAAGATTTAAAAGCAGATGGAAAGATTGTTTCCCACCTCCCTCAAATGATCTTAGCGTAGAGCTGATAATATCACACTTTAGAGTTGAAAAATGAATATCCTAACTTCTATTTTAGGAAACTGAATTCAATATCACTTCCCAGACACAGGATAAAAAATAGGCTTTTTCATATGGTGATTTTTAGAGAGTGAGTGTTTTTTTCCAGCAGGGGAAGTAGACACTAATGCTGGAGTCACTAATATTCCAAAAGTGGGCATTTTAATATCTATCTGTCTAGTTAGTGAATGTTTTATTATTTTAGATCTGTGAGCAGTTTTGGTATTTTTGGAACATAGCATTCAAGGAAAAAATGGCAAGAAAGATTTCTGGGGTAAATGGCCAATGTGTCATGAAGGACTTCATTTATTGCAAGGTTTAGACTGAGTTTTGTAGGTGATGGAGATTCAGTGAAAGGCCTCCATCTAAGGTGGTGTGGTCACATTTGTTTTAGTGGCTGGTGGCCACTGCTGACTAATACCAGGCATTATCTCAGTTATCCGCACAGTCCTCTTAAGTAGTACTGTCATCTCCCATTTTGCAGTGGAGGAAAGGAATGCTGAAGTGGGTTGCGCAGGTAGTATGTGGTGGAGCTGTGAATTCCACCCAGGGAGTCTGATCAGAGCTCAGGGAAAAGGACACCAGCCACTGGGTAGAGGAGAGTATTGCAGGGCTGTGGGGGACTTGGTGGACCCTGCTTGCTCATTTCCACATTGTATGCATAAGGGACAGGATTGTTGAGAGTGGAAGTTGGATGGGGCCCTCATAAACATGAGAGCTAGAAGCTTTTACTACGGAAATTCGCAAGGGAGCTGATCAGAATCAAGTGAAGGTGGATCTTAGCTGAAGCCTGGAGACAGAACTGCCCTGATTGGTTACAGCATTGTTCTGCACACTTTTGACTGTACTTGAATCTGCTATAACAAGGAGTGGGTTAGATACGATAAACATTGATTTTCTCTCATGTTACAGTCCAAAGGGAGGAGAGTGGAGTGACTCATTTTCCAGAACCTCTCAGGGTCCTCAGTCCTGTCTTGTTCCACCATTCCATCGACTGTTAATGTGGCCACAGCCAGGTCTCTGCCACAGCAGTGTTCCAGCTCCTGAGAACAGAAGGGGAAAGCAAGTAGTTTCCTTTCAGGTAAGAGAGAGGGAAGTTGTGCACATCACTCCTGTTCACATTCCATTGGTGGGACCTTAGACACCCAGCTGCAAGGAATTCTGGGAAATGGGTCTAGTTAAACTAAACTCCACCATTCCCAAATGAAACTCTACAATTGTGGGAGAAGAGAATAGATTTGGGGACAGCTCGGAGCCCACCACAGGAGAGAAGGCTGAATGTGGGGTTGGTGAAGGATTGTAGTTTTTCTGGATAGGTGTAAGGGCAGCAGCATGAGAAAGCTTCAGGTGTTGGTGAGATGTATTTCACGTGGTCAGCTGAGTCCCAGCTGGGCAAAGTAGTTAGGCCAGGATATTAAGGGCCTGGAGCCTTGCGTCATAGAGGCTGCAGAGTAGATGTGAGATTAAGTAATAAGTGGTTGGAATAGGAGTTAGTGTTTTGTGGGTAGAGTAGGCTTGGCGTTGGGTCTAGAAGTGGCGTCGTAGTTCTGGGGGATGAGGGAGCCATGGCTTTGGGAGGGGGGCATGGTGACATGGTGGTGCCCAGAGGTGAGGCCGTCCCAGAGCATATTCAAGGTTCCCTGCACAGCAACCAGCACACAGGACCCTCCACCATCTGGGCCTGCCCTCTGCTCACATGCACCTTCTTCCCTTCCCTTGCTTTCTACCCACCACACGAAGCCAGTTGTTCTTACACATACACCCTTTATATGACTTCTCCCATTCTCTCCCTTCCTGTCAATGTGCACCACACCACACTTCCCTTCCATCTAGGTAAAGCCTCACCTGCAGAAACCACCACACATTTCATCTCTCCCAGGAGACTGTCCTTTTAAAATTTAATTTTTAAAATCTTTTTTCAGTTTTGTTGAGGTATAATTGACAAAAGTTGTATATGATCAAGGTATACACGTGATGGTTTCATATAAATACACACTGTGAAATGGTCACCCAGTCACCTTTTTTCCCACCACTGCCACTCCCCGCCCCTCTGGCAGCCATCTGTTTGTCCTCTGCATCTGTAGTTTGTTTCTCTTTTGTTTGTTTTCCAGGTTCCACATGTAAGTGAATTCACATAGTATTTGTTTTTCTCTGACTTTCTTCACATAGTATAATCCATGTTGTTGCAATGGCAAGATATTCTTTTTTATGTCTGAACAATATTCGTGTGTGTGTGTATACACCACATCTTTATTCATCTGTGGATGGACATTTCAGCTGCTTCTGTATCTTGGCTATTGTGAATAATGCTGCAGTGAACATAGGGATGCATATAGGTTTTCAAATTAGTGTTTCTATTTTCTTTGGAAAAATACCAGAAGTAGAATTGCTGGGTTGTATGGTAGTTCAGTTGTAATTTTTTGAGGAACCTCTGTACTCTCTTCCAGAGTAGCTGCTGCACCAATTTACAGTCCCACCAGCAGTGCATGCAGGGTCTCTTTTTTCACATCCTTGCCAACACTTGTTATTTTGTAATCTTTTTTATTATAGCCATTCTGACAGGTGTTAGGTACTATCTATCTCATTGTGGTTTGGGTTTGCATCTCCTTGACAGTTAATGATGCTGAGCATCTTTTCTTGTGTCCATTGACCATTTTATGTCTTTGGAAAAATGTCTATTCAGGTTCTCTGCCCCTTTTGTAATTGGGTTTTTTTTTGGATGTTGACTTGTATGAGTTCTTTATATATTATGGATATTAACCTCTTAGCATACTTATGGTTTACAAATATCCTCTCCCATTCACAGGTTTCCTTTTTGTTTTGTTAATCATAATCTTTGCTGTGCAAAAGCTTTTAGTTCGACATAGTCCAATTTCTTTATTTTTGCTTTTGTTTCCCTTATCCAAGAGGCTGACCTGAACCCTAGAATTTTAAAGCACCCTCTTGGCTTCTGTCTGGGTACCAGCTAGCTTCCTCTTCTCTTACTTATAGTTTGTAACTAAAGCTTGCATATGGCAGTTTGGCCATTCCAGCCCTCTGTGTACACACTGCATATCTGTAACTAACTGGCAGTTTCTTTGCTTATGTTCGTGTCAAATTTCCAAGACAGGCCATCTGCTTGGCCCTGCCCATCTCATCTTTTCATGCCACAGCATAGCTAACTTGTGTGCTACCTGCCATCAGCCAGCCAGTCACGGGCAGGGAAACAGAATGAGACCCACAGCTACCCCAGCTGCTTCTCGTGGTGGGCTCAGAGCTGCGGCTGTGGCCGTGGGCACAGTCATGGGAAGAAAGGCAAGCTCCTCATTGCCTTGTTGTCCTGCCAGGCCTAGGGTGTAGGAGGGGCTTTTAGGGAGATGCAAGTTGTTTGTCCTTATCGCTGAGGAATAAAGTTTCTGTTGTATCAAAGGGATGGGATGAGCTGGCTGAGTATTGGGTTGTTGGTCTGTTCCTTCCAGAAGAACACTGAGGAGCTCTCTGCCAGGCCCTGGAATGAGAAGGCTAGGAAGACATCTTGTTCTCACAGTCTGCTGTGGGTGGCAGGGGAGGACAGAAGAGGGGGTGCAGGGCAGATAACCAGCCAGTTATGGTACAGTGTATATGAGAAGAAAGGCTCTGAAGCTGGGGCACCCCAGGTTTCCAGCCCCACAGAGCCTTACCCCTGGGCCAGTAAAACCACAAAGCCTGAACTCTATGGGAGGGCATTGCCAGCATCTCCAGAGTTGTGGGGTGATCCCTGGAGGGGCAGTGGCTCCTGTTCTAAGAGGGAGCTGCTCAAGCCACTCCTGTGGGATCAGAATGCTGCTAAGGGCTAGTGTGTGGGTTACATGGACATGCATGGCCCTTGTCCGTGTGAGTGGCCATCACTTCTCTCCTGGAGTCTGGTTTTCTGACTGGTGTGAGGAGAGCCTGTATTCTAAACCCAGTAGCTCAGACCACTGAGGTCCCAGAGTCTGACTGCAGTTTTGCACACACCCTGAGGTTGAGCCTCATCCTCACAGTAAGGAGATCATTTATGGGATCAGCTAGAAATGGTCTGGCTGACCTCCTTCCCCGCTTCCACCCATTTTTATTAAAACTTTTATTTGCAAATCCTGTTCTTTCTATCCAAAAATCTGTTTGTTGCAAAACAAATGCTCCGTTTCCCAGAGATAAAAACCAAAAGATGTCCATCTTGTGGAAAGCTGTATCATGTTAGGTCAGTTCTCTTCCTAGGATCGAGGAGCGGAGTCTAGCCTGGCCTCCCAGCCCACACAGCATGGTTGCACCCAGAACAGGAACTGGGAGAAGCTGAGAGCACAGGCCTGAGGTGGTCCCATGAGGCTGGACCTCCCCCAGCCTCCCCGGAGATGGCTCAGAGACTTTGGCCCTGAGCCTTCCAGGGAGGAACCTGCATGACTGTGCAGGAGAAGCGGCCCCTCTCAAGCCCTCAGTCATGGGCCCTGCCCACCCTCTGGCCCTCTCAGAAAAACAGACAGCTGCTCTTTTGTGGAAACCCTCTGGGCTGCCCTGCACTCACTAGTACCTTTCTTGCTAGGAACTCTGTTGGTCAGATGACAACATTCAGTGCCACTTAGTCTGAGAGACCAGCCTTGGTTCCTCTCTTTTTCTCACCCGCATACTCAATCCACTCCTAGAATGTGCCCCTGCAGCCCCCCCACCCCACCACCACTTCTCCACTCCATCACCAACCCTGTTGTCCAGGCCTCCATTACTCCTGCTAGAACACTTCAACCCCTTCCTAAATGAAGCTGTCCTCCAGCCTCCCTTACTTCAGGCCATAGTCCTCACAGCTGTCTGAGCTGAAGGGCCACTGGATCATCACAGTGGGCAAGTATGGCACAACTTGATTCTCCAAAATAGCTGTGGACCCCAAAAGCCTGGGGAGGAATTCCAGAAGGAATAGCACAGGAAGTATCACTTCTTCCCCTGCAAGCTGTGAGTGAAGGGAGGAAACCACAGGAAACAGAGCAAGGCCAGTTATACTAGACAGAGGACCTCTGGGTGGAGTGTTCCCAGCAAAGAAGCCACCACAGTGTGGGCGGTCACCTGGAAGCCTTGAGTTCCCTGGGGCTCAGGGAAAAGGAAGACTGACCACGGCATGACCTTGGGCTCCTTTTCAAGGCTGCAGGCTAGGCCAGGGCACCTCTCAGAAGTCTGGCTCTCCCTCGCTTGTCCAGACCCACTTTGTGTATGGTCTGCCCAGCTGGTGTCCCACGACTGTCCTCTCCTTCACTCTGGCCCTGCTTGTCCTCCCGTCTCTTCTTACCTTCTCCCTCCTTCTGACCCTTCTCGGCAGCTCCCTGACTTAGCCCTCAGAGAAAATCCTTCTCGTGTTCCTCGGATGCCCCTCCCCTTTCTCAGAAGAGCTTTCTCATGTCTCGCTCTTGCCAACACTCTCGTCCCCTCCCGCCCTGGGTCCTCTCTCAGGGTGGTCTTCATCCTCTGTGATTCTCCCGTCTCTGATGGTCCCTCCTCTGTCCAGACTTCCCTCTGCTCTCCATTCAGTGGCCCCTGCTGGGTAGCATCCCAGGAAGAGGCGGCTCACGCACCCTGGGCCATCTCATGGCTTGCTCAGGGGTCAGCTCCCCAGCCTGTGCCCAGTGTCTTCTCTGGGATGCCTCCCTTGGCAGATTCCAATGCTCCTGAAGCAGCAAGACTCAGCGTCCTCCTCCTGACCCCTCAACCACATCACCCTGCACAAAACACTGTTTTCTCAGTGCTTCTCTCTCGGGCCCTTTCTTCCTCTGCCTCTAGCCTTCTGCTCAGGCTCCTTTCTCTCCCATTCACTCAAATGTGGAACTTCCTGAGGCTCCTAGCCCAGCCTTCTCTCTCCATTGTCTTACTCGGTGGTTCCATCTATACTCAGATAACTGCTCCAAGCCAAGCCGCAGCCCCCCACCCCACCCCCGCTGCCCCACCACCTGGAGCTCTAGTACAGGCCTTTTTGAATATCTCTTCCTGGGCATTCCCACCTGGATGTTACTCAGCTACCTCAAACCAACACAGACAACACAAAACTCATCCTCTTCATTTTTGGTCCTCCATCAGAGCAGGACCGGGAGGCACTTCACTCCTTCTCTTGTGATTCTTACTGAGTCAACCAGGGGCAGAATTTTGGATCTCTCTGACCAAGCCTGCTCCAGCCCCCATCCTCCTAAGAGTGTCTTGTCTGTAGGCCAGCCTCTCCTGTACCTTCTGCCCCCCTCCCCTTTCATTTTCTTCCCAGTCTTACCTTGGCTGCCAGAGTTAACCTTCTTTTCCTATTTTTTGAAAATCACTCAAGCATTCTGAAAAACTGGTATGAGAAATGTTTTCCAATAACAAATACTGATGCATAGCCGAGATATGTATTTTGGAGTCTGTTACATTGTAAGCTTCCTAAGCACTGAAGGATCACTCCACCCTCTTCTCTGCAACTTCTTCTAGCACTTAGGGCTTATGAAATATAATGCTTTATTGGAGCAAAGGGTAAATTTTACTGACCAAGTAAAGGTGATCTTCCCACTGAGAAATATGTACATATGGAATTCATTATTCTAAGAGTTCCTACTGGCAGAAAAAAAATCTAAATGTATTCAAAAGCCTTGGAGGAAGGTATGTGGGAGACAAGGTTGTTTTCTAAGACACACACTCCGAAAGGAACAGAAGAATGGAATGCACTTAGTGCAATCTGCTGGGTGAGATGGTCATGTGTAGGAAGTTTTTAGATGAGACCCACTGATGGGGTCCCTTTTCCACTGCATAGCATCGTGCTGGCTCATATGTTTATGCATTCACTCAACCTATATTTAAGCATGTGCACGGTCCAAGTAGAGTCCCTGGAGCTGCTTTTCTAGCAGTGATAGCAACTTCGGCCCAATGGCCCTGACCTCTGGACCCAGACTTGAGACCACAAGGCGCCTACTGGGGTTGGGCTGCTGCCTGTGTAGTGAGCCACTAAGGAAATGACCCATGACCTAGACATCATCACTCTCTGCTCTAATTCACCAGCACAAACATCACTAAGAATGTCATTCCGAAGAGTTGGCATGGTTGGCTGACCTACCGTGGAAAAGAGGCACCAGCACCCACCATGGTGGCTTCATGACAAATGCCTTCCCTCCCTCCTTTGTACCCAGGAATCCGATTCCTTGATCTGTTTTTTTATTTTTTAAAAATGTATGCAGCAAGATTAGAAAGCACACAGTACCTTTGTTACAAATATACTTTCTCATCTAGGCACACGATACCAGGAAGCAGCGTTGAAATTGTTTTCGAAGATCTAAGGAAAATATGTTTGTATGTAAATGTGCTTGCTACAGTAAGCATTTGATTAACTTCCTTTTATCTGGGAGGAAATGCCAAGTTTTGGATACAGGACTAGAGTGTTAGATTAATCCTTAACAATAAGAAGGGAAAAAATATGTTGAAGTCTAATTTTGTCTGTTCCTATTTCCCTTTCCTGGTGGCTCAGTCAATGAAGAGTCTGCCTGCAGTGCAGGAAACCCAGGTTCAATCTCTGGGTTGGGAAGATCCCCTGGAGAAGGAAATGGCAACCCACTCCAGTATTCTTGCCTGGAGACTCCCATGGACAGAGGAGCCGCCAGGCAGTCTACAGTCCGTGGGGTCACAAGAGTCAGACATGACTGAGCTACCAAACCTGCCTACCTACCTATTCCCCTTTTCATGTCTCTAGATATGTGGAATGTTGGTGTAATAGCATATATGTTATTAACTCACACATCCATATTTGTGGGAGAAGATAATCAGGAAGCATACCTCAATATTTCTCAAGTTAATGTAGATTATTCGGAAGAAACTTTTTCATCAGCTTCACAGCTGGCCACAGACTTCATCCAGAGCCTTTTAGTAAAAAATCCGGAGAAAAGACCGACAGCCGAAATCTGCCTTTCTCATTCTTGGCTACAGCAGTGGGACTTTGGAAACTTGTTTCACCCTGAAGAAACCTCCAGTTCCTCTCAAAGTCAGGATCATCCAGTAAGGTCCTCTGAGGACAGGACTCACGGGCCCTCTTGTAATGGCACCTGCAGTGACCAGGAAGACAAAGAATATCCTGGAGGACAGCAGCACGGTGTCCAAGAGATTCTGTTTTGACGACTCGCTGCCCAGCCCCCACGAGCTTGTGTCACCCCATTTGAACTGAGTCTGGAATATGAAATCCACTCCAGTGTGAGATTGTGGTTTGTAGCTTCATATATGGCATGTTTATATTGTAAATGCACTTTTGCATTGAAGAATTTAGGGAAATGTTTGAATGCTAAATTAGTAGTGACTAGCACAATTTCATTCCCTATACTGAGATATCAACTCTTCAAAAAATATTTAAATATATAACAAAAATAAAATTGTACTTCTGAGTTTCCATGTTAATGAAAGAGTTTGGGTTCAAATGAATTTATCAGAATGTCTTCCATATCAGGAAAAAAGTAATTTGGGTTATATTATGATTGATGTAAACTAAAAATGAAGACATTTGAATTTAATAGATTCTCCAAGGTAAGCCCTACACCATGCCTCTATTGACAGAATTTTGTTTAGGGTAAGTTTCAAGTTTAAATAAAAATATAGCTATTCTATAGGTGCTTGAGATATTTAACACTTGAAAATGTTTTTCAATCATGGATATTTTGAAACTGCATTACATATGATCTGTTATATGAGACAAGTCCTTTAACCAGAGCAGAAAAGGGGTTAGAAACTAGATTAGGGATATTCTATAGAAGGCAATGGCACCCCACTCCAGTACTCTTGCCTGGAAAATCGCATGGACAGAAGAGCCTGAAAGGCTGCAGTCCATGGGGTCACTGAGGGTCGGCACGAATGAACGACTTCACTTTCACTTTCATGCACTGGAGAAGGAAATGGCAACCCACTCCAGTGTTCTTGCCTGGAGAATCCCAGGGACAGGGGAGCCTAGTGGGCTGGCGTCTCTGGGGTCGCACACAGTTGGACATGACTGAAGCGACTTAGCAGCAGCAACCTCTCTTTAAAATTTTTCCTCATTTTAATTTTCTGCACTGCATTCTGGGTAGATTTTTGCAACCTAGCTTCTGATTTACCAGGTTTTTGTTTTTTTTTCAATTATAGTTGTTCTGCTGTCTAATGGAATTTGAGTTTAAAGTTCAGTGTCTCTTTTTTTTTCATTTACCAGAGTTCTGCTTTTTTTTGGAAAAAAAAAAATCTCTTTTTACTTAAGTAGTTGCTTATGCTTTTTATTACACTTTTTGTTTCTTTAGTCATTTTACACATTCCTTTTTAATAATTTAGAATAATTTAAGAATTCCATTTCTTAAATTTCTTAGTCTCAAGCTGCTCATGTTTTTGCTGACTTTCATTTGTGGTGGTTTCTTTTCTCATGTGGCCCATGAATTTGGATTGTGATTTCATGTTCTTCCAGGCCTTATTTGTCAAAATCTCATGGTACAGTAAGATATGAATAAGAAATAATATAGGAAGGCAGGTGGTGGTGCAGGGATGGTGACAAAAATTGTGATCATCACCACATTTTTTCATCAAGTAGCTAGAAAATGCAGGAGACTCAACTGACAATTAGAACTAATAAAGCTATTAGACAAACTATTAGAAGTAAAGGAAAAAAGCAAAAACAACCCCCACACACACCAAAAAAAAGAGGCCTAGTAAAGAATAGCTTACTAAAACCATTAACATTTCAAGAAGCCAACAATACCTAAACAGGGTACTTGACTATTTAAAAAGAATTTTATAAAAATAGCTTTATAAACAATTACACAAAATAGGAATAAGCAAGTCTTAAAATGTGCAAGATTTACACAAAAATCTATCAAGCATTATTGAAGATACTGAACTTTTTAAAAAGCAACCCTGAATAAATGGAAATGTTAAACATGTTCCTGGATACAGAGATGCAAAATTATAAACATGTCAGTTCTTCTGATATTAACTAATAGGTTCAATACAGTTATAAACAAGGACTTTTTAAATGAATGGGAGGGGGCACTTCTAGTGGGACAGAATGGGAAGAGGGGCTGGAGTTGGGAATTTCCCTTCTCCCTTATGGAAGACTAGAGCTGACCAGAGTTGGATATTTCAAGAGAGAAATTACAAAGTATACTAAAAGACCAAAAAAAAAAAAAAAAAAAAAACCAGCTTGAAAAGACAGAGCAAACAGAACTGGACATGGAGGGGGGTGGATATTAGCATTATGAGACCATAAATTCAAAGCAACTAATATGCTAAGGGATAGAGTAGCAACTGTCTCTTATACACATCTAGATGTGTATAAGAGACAGGTAAAAAAAAAAAAAAAACCAGCTTGAAAAGACAGAGCAAACAGAACTGGACATGGAGGGGGGTGGATATTAGCATTATGAGACCATAAATTCAAAGCAACTAATATGCTAAGGGATAGAGTATCAACATGCAAAAGCAGATGAGCAAGGTAAGCAGAGGAACAAATGCTAGAGATAAGCGATACGGAAATAAAGAATTCCTTTGATATGCTTATTAGTAGACTGGAACAACTGAGGAAGGAATCTGAGCTAGAGAATATCTCAATAGAAAGCTCCAAAACTGAAAAGCAAGGAGAACAAAGACTAAAAGACAAAGCAAGCAATCAAAAATGAGCAGAAGATTCAAGGTCTATGAGACAACAATAAGTGTAGTATACGTGTAATGGGAGGACCAGAGAAGAAAAGTAAGGAACAAAAGAAACACTTGAAGCAATAATTACTGAAAAATTTTGTTTGTGTTACAGAAATTTTTGTTTGTTAGTTACTGTCAGGCACCAAACCACAGAACTGGGAAGAAGCTCAGAGAACATCAAGCAGGATAAATGCTAAAAAAAGAAAGAAGGATATGAAGGAAGAAAGGGAGGAAAAACAGAAGAAAGACTAGGCGCATCATTTTAAAACTACTGAAAATAAAAATATTCTGAAAGAAGACAGGAAAAACAACTTACCTACAGAGGAACAAAGGTAAAAATTAACATAGGACTTCACCTCAGAAAATATGCAAATCAAGAAGGCGGTGGAGTGAAATTAAGGTATCAAGAGAAAAAAAAAATACTCACCAACGCAGAATTCTCTATCCTGCAAAAATTTCCTTCAAAAGTGAAAGAGAAATAGACACTTTCTCTGACAAAAATTCAGGAAATTTGTTACCAATAGACCTTTTTAAGCAAGAAATATTTGAGGAAGTTCTTCTAGAGGGAAAGAAAATAATATAGGTGAAATCTTGGATCTACACAAAGAGAGAATGTTGAAAAAGTAGTAAGTGAGTGTAAAATGAACTTGGCATGCTTGTTCTAAAGTTTGTCTGGGAGAAAAATGTTCAAGAATAGATAAGAATATTTTCAAAAAGATACAGAATGATGGTGATTGGTAGTAGTGATGGTGGTTAGAGTGGGGAAGATTATTAAGGATTTGAAAAATGTATCACTGAAATAGAATAGAGAGCCCTGAAATGGGCATATTTACATGTGCAAAATGGGGGAATGATTTAAACAACATTTTCTTAGGATAAGAAGACTATTCAATTGCTAGTTTTCAAAAATTATATGAAAAAAATAAAATTAGAAAGTTATAACCTCAAAAATTAATATTAACCTGATGCTGTAAATTTAAATATGTTACATGAAGTGAAAGTAAAAGTTGTTCAGTTGTGTCCAACTCTTTGCAACGCCATGAATATACAGTCCATGGAATCTCCAGGCCAGAATACTGGAATGGTTAGTTTTCCCTTCTCCAGGGAGTCTTCCCAAACCAGGGATCAAACCCAGGTCTCCCACATTGCAGGTGGATTCTTTATCAGCTGAGCCTCAAGGGAAGCCCAAGAATACTGAAGTGGGTAGCCTATCCCTTCTCCAGCAGATCTTCCCAACCCAGGAATTGAACCGGGGTCTCCTGCATTGCAGGCGGACTCTTTACCAACTGAGAAGAAAAAGTTAATTTTCATACTATATGAAACAATAAATGAGAGAGCTTCACATGAAAAAATCTAGATGAATAATGTGAACATAAAGTTTATAGAAGAGAAAACATAAATGTTCAACAAACACAAGAAAGAGGCCACCCCCTCTGAAGTCAAGGAGGTGCAGTGAAATGCAGCAAGAGGATCTTTTTTTTTAATAACATGTATCAAGAATTAAACTCATTTTTAATATCAAATGTTGATGAAGGAAATTGGTACCTTGACTGAAAGACCTGAAACTTAGTACAGCGTTATTTATAAACTTATCAACAAGAGGCAGGTGGAGTATGGATCCTGCCTAGTAATTGAAGTAAATCTGGAGGAACTGACCTTGGAGAACATCCTGTTTGTTAAACACAGAAGACTAAGTTGGAAAACACTATGTACAGTAAGATGAACCTATGAAAAAAATAAACTACAAGCAGAACTCTATAAAGGTGTAGAGAGAGGTCTGGAAGAGCATACAGCAAGTAACCAAGAAACGAGAAGGGAATAATAGCTACTGAGTGCTTGCTTTGTGCTATGAGATGTTACAGATTCTTTACATGTACTAGCTCTAATATTCCCAGCAATTCTGAGAAGATATAACTCTGAAGACTCTCAGATTTAAAGTTCTATATATTTATTCAGTTCAAGGACATTTTCTGAAATTATGTGTTTGATTGTGTTCTCCCCAGAAATCTGTTTTCTTTTTCGATGACTCTTCATTCATTCTCTAGATCTTTTAATTTTTCTCTCATGTTCTCACTGCTCTTTTTTTCCCCTATGTTTTAGGTCACAGTGATTATCAAACTTGAGGTGCCCCCCAACCTTCTGGAAGGCTTGTAAAAACACACAGATTGCTGGGCCCCACCCCTAGTTTCTAGTAAGTCTGAAACTGGAACTCAGAAATTTTTATGTTAAAAAGTTTCCCAGTAATACTGATGCTGCTAGTTGGGTATCACATTTTGAGACCTACTGTTCTTAGGTATTTCTTCTATGTCTTTGCATTTTTTAAGTTTGAAAATTCCAGTTTTAATTTCCAAGAACATATTCATTGTTTTCTATTTTCTGATGACTTTTTTCCCTTTGTCTATAAAAGAAAAACCTCCTAACAATCTCCCTGAGGATACCAAGTAGGTTGTTTTTAAGTTATTTTCTATTCCCTACACTATCTCTGTTTCTTCTGGGTTCATGGTTCTGATTATCTCGGCTTTTTTTTATGGGTTGTTGGTTTTACGCAAAGATCTGAGGATCCTTAGCTACACATTTCTATCTGCAAATGAAAGATTTGTGTTTTACTATAGATGGCTGGTATTTATCTTCTCTACAATGATACAATCTATTTCTTCAACAGTCCTCTCCTCCAAGTTGGAACCTTTGGCATATCAACTGGCAAGATTCCATTTAAAGGTCATTGCCAGGGCCTCTTCTCTCATAGCCCCCGATAAAATGGAGAAGTCTTCTCCTGGGGTGGTAGCACTGGCTGCAGGAGCTCCCAGCCTTCTCCCAAAATTCTAATTTCTTTTATAAGGCACCCTCTGGTTTGGCCTGGGGTAGGTACCATCTTGGCCTACTGTTCTTCCTACTCAATATAGAGGGCAAGCATACAGTGGATGTTCTCTTGGATACAACTCTTTCCAGGTGGGTAAAGGACTCACCCTGATTTCTCCTCTCTGCTGTCTCCTGACCTCTGTACCTGTACCTTCTGAGCACTGACTCTTCCCAGGTCCCCATGAGCAGTGGTTCTCACCTCCCAGGCATCTACATCTCTGGCTGCCTCTCTCTTCTGCCCATCAGGATGGTCCCATATGATTTTCTTCAAACTCTTCTGGTGGCCCCTCTCCCATTCTTAGTGCTCTGATTTATATTTCCTTTTGCCATTTTTTTTAAACTAGTGTAATCAGTGTTAAAATGGGACTCTTCAGTTCATCTAAGTCACCTACGTGATAGACAATCAGATTCCACCAATTCCAAGACAGACCATCACACACAAAACTAGTAAGAAAATGTCCAAGGAATGTTTTGTTTCACGAAAATGAAGGAAGAGCAAGGAAGATGGGATAATTTCTTTGGAGACAATCTTATTCTAAATCCTACCCCCTCCCACTGCTTACAGGCCACCTGTAGAAGGGCTAGGCCACAGGGAACAAGGGGGAGAGTGGGAGCAGGGAGAGGGAAGCAGCCAGCAAAAGCTGTTCCCTCCGCCTTCCTCCAGCAGCTCAGCAGGAGATGGCGATGAGCTGGCCCCACCCCCTGGTCCCCTGAACTACCACAGGAAGCCTGTGAGTCTGGGTAGCTGCTCTGTATCTGGTCCTCTCCTTTCTCTCCCACCCTGCCTCTCCTTCCTGCTTTCATCCCTTACTTCTCCTCTCTCTCATTTATTGCCGATTATACCAGCCTTGGAGAGGCAATGGGACCCCACTCCAGTACTCTTACCTGGAAAATCCCATGGACGGAGGAGCCTGCTAGGCTGCAGTCCATGGGGTTGCTAAGAGTCGGGCATGACTGGGCGACTTCACTTTCACTTTTCACTTTCATGCATTGGAGAAGGAAATGGCAACCCACTCCAGTATTCTTGCCTGGAGAATCCCAGGGAGGGGGGAGCCTGGTGGGCTGCCATCTCTGGGGTTGCACAGGGTCGGACATGACTGAAGCGACTTAGCAGCAGCATACCAGCCACACATTGCTAAATTCTCATCACTCATTTTTATCAGGGACTATTACACCCTCTCTTCCCCTCTCTTTCTGTGTATTCAGCAAACACCACTGCAGACTGTGGTGGTGGATCTAAGAGGAGATAAGAACGCACAAGCACAAACAGTGTGATCAAGTTCCAAGAGACAGCAACATGAAGGAGGAACCCCAGATTCAGCCTGGGGTATCCCAGGAGCTAAGGCTTCTCAGGAGCTAAGTCAGGAGGAAGAGTAGAGCTGTCCAGGAGAGGGGGATTTAGGAGGACTCTTCCCTGCCAGAGAGAGCATGGTATGCAGAGTTCTAGAGATACCGCAGGGTCACTTTATTCTGCTATTGCACACCTCAGCTCTACAAGGTAAGCAGCACAGTGTGAAATACCTCTCACAGGTCAGGAAACGGGCTCAGAGAATCTATCACATAAGCACTTATAGACCAGAAATGTTTTCCATGCAGTGACAGAGAAGCTGGCAGTAAAGAGAGAAGGATTTGATTATTGCTTTGGACTGGTCATGTTTATTATAGGATTCTTGAGACTCAGTTCAGTTCAGTTGCTCAGTCATGTCTGACTCTTTGTGACCCCATGAGTTGCAGCACGCCAGGCCTCCCTGTCTATCACCAACTCCTGGAGTTCACCCAAACTCATGTGCATTGAGTCGGTAATGCCATCCAGCCATCTCATCCTCTGTCATCCCCTTCTCCTCCTGCCCCTAATCCCTCCCAGCATCAGAGTCTTTTCCAGTGAGTCAACTCTTCACATGAGGTGCCCAAAGTTATTGGAGTTTCAGCCTCAGCATCAGTCCTTCCAATGAACACCCAGAACTGGTCTCCTTTAGGACGGACTGGTTGGATCTCCTTGCAGTCCAAGGGACTCTCAAGAGTCTTTTCCAACACCACATTTCAAAAGCATCAATTCTTCAGCACCCAGCTTTCTTCATGGTCCAACTCTCAAATCCATACATGACCACAGGAAAAACCATAGTCTTGACTAGACGGACATTTGTTGGCAAAGTAATGTCTCTGCTTTTGAATATGCTATCTGGGTTGGTCATAACTTTCCTTCCAGGTAGTAAGCGTCTTTTAATTTCATGGCTGCAGTCACCATATGCAGTGATTTTGGAGTCCCCCTCAAAAAAATCTGACAGTTTCTACTGTTTCTCCATCTATTTGCCATGAAGTTATGGGACCAGATGCCATGATTTTAGTTTTCTGAAGTTGAATTTTAATCAAACCTTTTCACTCTCCTCTTTCACTTTCATCAAGAGGCTTTTTAGTTCCCCTTCACTTTCTGCCACAAGGGTGGTGCATGTGCATATCTGAGGTTATTGATATTTCTCCCAGCAATCTTGATTCCAGCTTGTGCTTCAGCCCAGCGTTTCTCATGATGTACTCTGCATATAAGTTAAATAAGCAGGGTGACAATATGCAGCCTTGATGTACTCCTTTGCCTGTGAGCACTGTATTCACACTCTCTTACTACTATCTCTTTGTAGTGTCTTAAATATCTGATCGGGCAAGATTTTCCGTTTTGTTTTCCTTTAGATTCTTTGCGGGCTTCCCTGGTGGCTCAGAGGTTAAAGCATCTGCCTCCAATGCAGGAGACCTGGGTTCGATCCCTGTGTTGGGAAGATCCCCTAGAGAAGGAAATGGCAATCCACTCCAGTATTCTTGCCTGGAGAATCCCATGGACGGAGAAGCCTAGTAGGTCACAGTCCACGGGGTCACAAAGAGTCAGACATGACTGAGCGACTTCACCTTCTTAGATTCTTTGGCTGTTAGCCCTGTGTATTTTAGAATCAACCTGTCAGTTTCACTAAAAGAAAGAAAAACAAAGAAAACCAGCCTATTGAACATTTTGATTGGGAATTCATGAATCTAGAAATCAAAGGAAGGAGACTGGACATCCTTTTACTTCAAATACTTAATATTCCTTTCTTTCTTTTCCTTCTGTTATTGCTATTACATCAGCCCTCTGTAATTGTCCCACAGTTCTTGGGTACTCTTCCTTTCCTCCTTGCTTTTCAATTTAGGGAGTTTTTACTCAAATACTTTCAAGCTCACCAGTTCCTTCCTCAGTCGTGTGCAATCTACTGATGAGCCTGTCAAAGGCATTTTTCCATTTCTGTTGATAGTGTTTTTCATTTCTAGCGTTTCCTTTAGGTTCTATCTTAGAGTTTCCATCTCTGCTTACACTATCCATCTGTTCCTACATGTCCAATTTTTCCCCATTAAAGTCCTCAATGTCTTAATCACAGTTACTTTAAATTCCTAGCCTGATAATTCCAAAATCTCTGCCATATTTGAGTCTGATTCTGACAATTTGCCTTTTTAGCAAGGTCTGTAATTTTTTGTTGAAAGCTGGATGTGAAATATTGTGTGAAAGGAACAAATAGAGTAGTAGTGGAATGTTTGACATTTGTCTGGCTAGGAATGAGGCTGTGTTCACTGCTAGCTGGAGCTATGGTCAGAGGCTGAATTTTCTTCTAGCAGTTTTGTTTTGGTCTGTCCTGTTGTCACTGAGTTTCCCAAGAGACTCCTTCTTAAATCGGATCTGAGGTTTGCAGTCTTTTCGCTGTTATCCCTGTTGCACAGGATGTGGAGGTGGGGGAAGGGACACACTCTGCAGTACCATCATTGGATTTCAGTCTTTTAGTAGGCCCGTGTCCCTGGGCATCACAAGCGCTTCCCAGCTCCCACGCCCTTTAAGTGAAACAGGAAGCTCAGAGGAGACTGGAGTTGAATAGTGTCCTTTCCGCAGATTGGTTAGACTTGGGCAAAACTCGAGTCAGTCAGGCTTTGATAAAATAGCTACCCTTGAGGGTGGGCCATGTCAAGGAGAAGAGAGGACTCTGGGCCTATTCTAAAATGCTTATTTTTCCCCTCCTCTGCCAGAAGCACAAGGGGAAACTTCTCCAATCTTTACATGAGAGGTTGAGAGGCTCCTGAAAGTAATAAAAGTGTTAGGAATCCCCATGACTGCCCCCTTCAGAGTTTTTAGCTCTCAAGCTTGTCTATGCTGAGCTTCCAGCAATCTGCCCATTGTAATTTATATTTTTTATCATACTGACCTCTGCTCCTGGGACTCTCCAGGTGAGATACGGGTCTCCGCATCCAGCTGTTTCTCTAGTTTTCAGGGAAACAGTTTGCCTTATGACTTCAGTTTTCTGTGGCTCTAAGAAGAGCTGTTGATTTTCCATTCATTTAGCTTTTTTCTTATGTAGAGATGATGGTGATGACTTCTAAATTCTCTACATTATATCTGGAAGTGCAAATAACCAAAATGTCTATCAAATGAAGACTAGATAAACAAAGCATGGTATATTCCTAGAACAAAATACTATTCAGCTCTAAAAAAGAACGTAATACTGATAAATGCCGCCACATGGACGAAACATGAAAACACTGTGTTAAATGATGAAGCCGGTCACCGAAGACCACATGTTAAATGATTCCATTTATATGAAGTGCTCAGAATAGGCAAAAACGTAGAGACGATGACTGTTAGAGTTTCTTTCTGGACTCTCAGTTCTGTTCCATAATCCATATGCCTATCCTTATGCCAGCACCATACTGTCTTGGTTACTGTAGCTTTGTAGTAAGTTTTGAAACTAGAAGGTTTAAGTCTTCCAACTTTATACTTTTCTCAAGATTATTTTGGATATTCTTGTTTTTTTTTATTTTTTTTTAAATACTTTATTCTATTTTACAATACTGTATTGGTTTTGCCATACATTGACATGAATCAGCCACAGGTGTACACGAGCTCCCAATGCCGAAGCCCCCTCCCACGTCCCACCCCACACCATCTCCCCGGATCATCCCGTACACCAGCCCCAAGCATCCTATATCCTGTATTGAACATAGACTGGCGCTTCATTTCTTATATGATAGTATACATGTTTCAGTGCCATTCTCCCA
>SJYC01040544.1:0-20120 GCA_006408675.1 Madoqua kirkii
TGAGATGACCTTAGAATGCTTTAACTTCATGTAATTTTTTTCTCATTATTATCAAATACACTCTATTTCACAATAATATGTTTCTTTAATAATTAGCTCATACATGACTGATAAACAATCATGTCAGCATAACTCAGAAACTCTGCTATTTTGCTTGTAATTAGTGTTTTGAAGGACATTAGTGTTTTGAAGCCATGAGAGGTACACTTTCTTATAATTAAAGACAAAGCCTTAGTGTGATGCAAAGACCTTAAAAAAGAAAAAAAGCTAAAAATTCTGCAGCCATGTCTAACTTTAGTGCAAGCAGAGGCTGTTTTACTGGCTTTAAGAATGTCTAGGGGCTTCCCTGGTGGCTCAATGGCAAAGAATTCACCTCTTAGTGCAGCAGATGTGGGTTCAATCCCTGATCCAGGAAGATCCCACATGCCGTGGAGCAATTAAGCCCATTCATGGCAACTACTGAGTCTGTATTCTGGAGCCCTGGAGCTACAACCACTGAGACCCCAGGCCGCAACTACTGAAGCCCATGTGACCTACAGCCTGTGCTCCCAAAGAGAACCTGAGCAGCTAGAGAGCAGACCCTGCTCTCTGCAGCTGGACCCAGCACAGCCAAAAATAATAATAATTTAAGAGAACCTCCAACACATTTGGTAATTTGGCCATCTGGGTAGCTAAGTGCCGGAAGCCAGCGTGAGGAATCCCGCCCGTGACAAGGTCATGAGGAAAGAAGCCTGACAAAATGCAAGGGCAAGGGCAAGGACATGATCAGGCTTCAGGGGTTCCCCCTGGAATTTCCTGAGCATGTACCCCCAAAACCAAAAATCTGCCAGCCTTTGTACTCTGCTTTTCCACTCTTCTGATATTCTCTGGGAAAAGTCAACTCAGGGCTTTAGTCTTCTGCATTTGAAAGGGATGTTTCAGTGAAACCCTCTCTGATAACTCTCTAGCTTGCCTAACAGGTTCGGGACCTCTTACAGCTTGTGAATTGCTTACAGACCCCCAACCACGAGAGGCAAAAGCTTAAAATCACCTTAAAGATACAGAGCCTTTTCTAAAGAGCTAAAAATCATATTGGTGACGAGTTTTCACTGTTGACTCAATGATTGCTGCCAGGCCTCCATATACTTTATCTTTTAGGCACCTGGGAGGATGTTAATCAATGTAAATGGGATATGGAAAAAGATATATAGTAGTTTTGATGTTAGCAACACTAGACTTTTGAGTTAATTACTTTTCTTTTGTTATAAATCACTGTACTCCTTTTACTTGTTATAAGTTGCTGTATCTTTGCTATGTAAGAATGTAACTTTATTTAGTGCTTTCTGAGAGTGGCACCAGACTTTGGGAAGATCAACACAAATTAGCCTTCTGGTTGACAAACCTTATCAGAAAAAGGCTGTAAAATGTTAATCGGCCCTTTTGGCCGGAAGATGATGTAAATCACCTAAGACCTGTGTATACAACTAGGTATGCAGAGAGAAAAGCCTGGTTTTGATGAGATTCTGGGCTGCTAACACTGCATAACTTTGTGTTATCCATTGATCTCCATATTTTATGAAAAGTATAAAAGGCCTTCTGGACAACAGAGGATGGACCAGTTTCTCGGACTAGTCTCTCAGCCTAGTTTCTTGGGAATCTGGCTCCCCCTGTCTCTCTCTCTCTCTCTCTCTCTCTCTCTCTCTCTCTCTCCTAGAATGTAACTTTATTTAGTGCTTTCTGAGAGTGGCACCAGACTTTGGGAAGATCAACACAAATAAGTCTTCTGGTTGACAAACCCTTATCAGAAAAAAGGCTGTAAAATGTTAACTGGCCCTTTTGGCCAGAAGATGATGTAAATTATCTAAGACTTGTGTATACAATTAGGTATGCAGAGAGAAAGCCTGGTTTTGATAAGAGTCTGGGCTGCTAACACAGCATAATTTTGTATTACCCATTGACCTCTATGTACAATCAAAAAGGTATAAAAGGCCTTTCTAGACAATAGAGGCCAGGTCAGTCATTGGAAGGACTGGTTTCCCGCTTGTCTCCTCTTTACTCTAATTTCAGGCTGAATTCCCATCTGAGGCATGGAGGCTCGCCATGTCTACTTACTTGTCCTGGCTTCTAAGATCTGTAAGAGAGACAGCCCAAGGCGGGGCACTCTCCGATATTCAAATGGGCGCTGGTGGCCCAACGTAGAAGGTTCAAGTTCCTTGTCTGGAACTTTATTGGTTTTCCACATAAACCAAGTTATTCAGCCTCTTTTCTCCACCTAATTTTCCTACTATACTATTATTTCTTAACCTAATCTTGTATTAATGAATAAATAATTTTTCCTCGCCTATGCCATCCACGCTTCGAATTACCTTGGATCCACCAGGGCTGGACCCCAGCACCACCTCATGGCAAATAAATAGGGAAAAAATGGAAATAGTGACAGACTTTATTTTCTTGAGCTCCAAAATCACTGTGGACGGTGACTGAAACCATGAAATTCAGACACTTGCTCCTTGGAAGAAAAGCTATGACCAACCAAGGCAACATATTAGAAAGCAGAGACATCACTTTGCCGACAAAGGTCCATATAGTCAAAGCTATGGTTTTTCCAGTAGTCATGTATGGATGTGAGATTGGACTACAATGAAGACTGAGTGCTAAAGAACTGATACTTTTGAACTGCAGTGCTGGAGAAGACTCTTGAGAGTCCCTTGGACAGCAAGGACATACCAGTCAATCCTAAAGGAAATCAACCCTAAATAGTCATTAGAAGGACTGATGCTGAAGCTCCAATACTTTGGCCACCTGATGCAAAGAGCTAACTCACTTGAAAAGACCCTTGTGCTGGGAAAGACTGAGGGCAGAAGGGAACAACAGAGGATGAGATGGTTGAATGGCATCATCGACTCAATGGACAGGCATTTGAGCGAACTTTGGGAGATGGTGAAGAAAAAGGTAGCCTGGAGTATTGCATTCCCTGGGGTCACAGAGTCAGACACGACTGAGTGACTGAACGAAAGAATGTATATGAAATCCAATTAATCTAGTCCAGCAGTGGTTCCCAACTACATGATGAAGTTTCCACCAGTCAACAAGAAATGAAAATAAAGTCAAGGTTACAGATTTTCCATTAAGCTAAATATACTTAATCTACAGAATTGCCCTTAACTCTAAAATCATCTATTTCCTAATTTTTTGATGCTGTCATGACCACCAGTTCAGTTCAGTTGCTCAGTTGTTTCCAACTCGTTGCAACCCCATGAAGTGCAGCACACCAGGCCTCCCTATTCATCACCAACTCCTGGAGCTTACTCAAACTCATGTCCATCGAGTCGGTAATGCCATCCAACATTCTTATCGTCTGTTGTCCCCTTGTCCTCCTGCCTTCAATATTTCCCAGCATCAGGGTCTTTTCAAGTGAGTTAAGTTCTTCCCATTAGGTGGCCAGAATTTCAGCTTCAGCATCAGTCTTTCCAATGAATATTCAGGACTGATTTCCTTTAGGATTGACTGGTTTGATCTCCTTGCTGACTAAGGGACTCTCAAGCATCTTCTCCAACACCACAGTTCAAAAGCATCAGTTCTTCAGTGATCAGCTTTATAGTCCAACTCTCATATCCATACATGACTACTGGAAAAACCACAGCTTTGACTAGATGGATCTTTGTTGGCAAAGTAATGCCTCTGCTTTTTAATATGCTGTCTAGGTTGGTCATAACTTTTCTTCCAAGGAGTAAGCGTCTTTTAATTTCATGGCTGCAATCACCATCTGCAGTGATTTTGGAGCCCCCCAAAATAAAATCTGATACTGTTTCCACTGTTTCTCCATCTATTTGCCATGATGTGATGGGACCAGATGCCATGACCTTAGTTTTCTGAATGCTGAGTTTTAAGCCAACGTTTTCACTCTCCTCTTTCACTTTCATCAAGAGGCTCTTTAGTTCTTCTTTGTTTTCTGCCATAAGGGTGGTATCATCTGCATATCTGAGGTATCAGCTGCAATCTTGTTTCCAGCTTGTGCTTCATCCAGCCTTGGCACTTTGCATGATGTATTCTGCATATAAGTTAAATAAGCAGGGTGACAATATCTATAGTCATGATGTACTCCTTTCTCAATTTGGAACCAGTCTGTTGTTCCATGTCCATTTCTAACTGTTGCTGCTTGACCTGCATACAGATTTCTCAGGAGGCAGGTCAGGTGATCTGGTATTCCTATCTCTAAGAATTTTCCACAGTTGTGATCCACACAGTGAAAAGGAGATGTTTTTCTGGAATTCTTTTGCTTTTTCGATGATCCAACGGATGTTGGCAATTTGATTTCTGGTTCCTCTGCCTTTTTTCAATCTAGCTTGAACATCTGGAAGTTCATGGTTCACATACTGCTGAAGCCTGGCTTGCAGAATTTTGAGCATGACTTTGCTAGCATGTGAAATAAGTGCAATTGTGCAGTAGTTTAAACGTTCTTTCGCATTGCCTTTCTTTTGGATTGCAATGAAAACTGACCTTTTCCAGTCCTGTGGCCACTGCTGCATCTTTCAAATTTTCTGGCATATTGAGTGCAGCACTTTCATAGCATCATCTTTTAGGATTTGAAATAGCACAACTGGAATTCCATCACCTCCACTAGCTTTGTTTGTAGTGACGCTTCCTAAGGCCCACTTGACTCTGCATTCCAGGATGTCTGGCTCTAGGTGAGTGATCACACCATCATGGTTATCTGAGGCATGAAGATCTTTTTTGTATAGCTCTTCTGTGTATTCTTGCCACCTCTTCTGCTTGTTTATGTCCATACCATCTCGTGGCATAAGATGGCAGAGTAGAAGGGTCTGTGCTCATCTTCTGCAAGAACTCCAAAACTACAACTCACTACTAAACAACCGTCGACTGGAGAATGCTGGATCCCACCAAAAAAAAGATACATCACGTCTAAGGGCAAAGGAGAAGCCCCAGCAAGATGGTTGCTAAATTGCTAAGTTGCTTCAGTCATGTCCAACTCTGTGTGACCCCAGAGACGGCAGCCCACCAGGCTCCCCTGTCCCTGAGATTCTCCATGCAAGAACACTGGAGTGGGTTGCCATTTCCTTCTCCAATGCATGAAAGTGAAAAGTGAAAACTGAAAGTGAAGTCACTCAGTCGTGTCTGATTCTTAGCTACCCCATGGACTGCAGCCCACCAGGCTCCTCCATCCATGGGATTTTCCAGGCAAGAGTACTGGAGTGGGATGCCACTGCCTTCTCTGCAGCAAGACGGTAGGAGGAGTGAAATCACGTTTAGAATCAAACCCCATACCCGCCAGAGACACTCAAAGGGCTCAAACAAACCCTGGGCACACCAGGACCCAGAGACCCCACAGAGACTGAGCCAGCACTGTGCTTGAGTGTCTCCTGCGAAGGTATGGGTCAGCAGCAGGCAGGAGCTCTGGGTGCAGCAGACCTGGGTATGGCATAAGCCCTCTTGGAGGAGGTCACCATTAACCCATCATAAAGCCACCAAAACTTACACAGGACTGGGGAAACAGGCTCTTGGAGGGCATAAACGGAACTTTGGGTGTGCCAGGACCCAGGAGAAAGGAGCAGTGATCCCATAATAGACTGACCCAGACCTGTCCATGAGCGTCCAGAAGTCTCCTGCAGAGGCACGGGTTGACAGTGGCCTGCTGCGGGGTCCAGGGCACTGAGTGCTGCAGTGCATGCACGGGACCTTTTAAAGGAGGTCACCATTATCTTCATCTCCACCATAGTTTGGCCTCAGGTCAAACAACAGGGAGGGAACACAGCGCCTCGCTTCAAAAGAAAATTGGATTAAACATTTACTGAGCATATCCCTGCCCATCAAAACAAGACCCAGTTTTGCTGTCAGTCACTCTCTCCCATCAGGAAGCTTCCATAAGCCTCTTAACCTTATCCATCAGAGGGCAGACAGAATGAAAACCATAATAACAGAAAACTAACCAAACTGATCACATGGACCACAGTCTTGTCTAACTCAGTGAAATTATGAGCCATGCCATGTAGGGCCACCCAAGATGGATGGGACATGGTGGAGAGTTCTGATAAAATGTGGTTCACTGGAGAAGGGAATGGCAAACCACTTCAGTATTCTTGCCATGAGAACCCTATGAACAGCATGAAAAGCCAAAAAGAAAGGACCCTGAAAGATGAACTCCCCATGTCAGTACATGTCCAAAATGCTACTGGAAATCAGTGGAGAAGTAACTCCAGAAAGAATGAAGAGACTGAGCCAAAGCAAAAACAACATCCAGTTGTGGATGTGACTGGTGATGGACATAAAGTCCAATGCTGTAAAGAGCAATACTGCATAGGAACCTGGAACGTTAGGTCCATGGATCAAGGCAAGTTGGAAGTGGTCAAACAGGAGATGACAAGAGTGAACATTGACATTTAATAATCAGTGAACTAAAATGGACTGGCATGGGTGAATTTAACTCAGATGACCATTATATCTACTACTGTGAGCAAGAATTCCTTAGAAGAAATGGAGTAATCATCATAGTAAACAAGAGTCCAAAATGCAGTACTTGGATGCAATCTCAAAAATGACAGAATGATCTCTGTTCATTTCCAAGGCAAACCATTCAATATCACAGTAAGCATGACCATAAAAAAAAATAAATGTTGGAGAAGAGGGGTTCTAATGCCCTTACTTGAAACAAATAAAAAACTGACTAATACACCTGGTCCTTCAATTCTGTGTATGGGGGTGGTGGAAGTGTAAAATCACAACAATGTGATACAGCTCTCAGCACTCATGAAGAATCCAGTCAGTTTTTAAATAAAATTTAGAAGTTTCTGACATACAGACGCAAAGACAGTATCTAAGGAATTCCCTGGCAGTCCAGTGATTAGGACTCGGTGCTTTTACTGAGGGGCCTGGTTTCTATCCCTGGTCTGCAAACCAAGTAGCATGACCAAAAAAAAAAATAAGAACCTGTAACTGGTACAACCACTATGGAGAAAAGCATGGAGATTCCTTAAAAAACTGAAACTAGAACTATTATATGATCCAGCAATCCCACTCCTAGGCATATATCCAGAGGAAACCAGAGTTTGAAATGATACACGCATCCCAATATTCACTGCAGCACTATTTACAATAACCAAGAAACAAAAGCAACTTAAATGTCCACTGACAGAGGCATAGATAAAGACAATGTAGTACATATACACAGTGGAATATTATTCAGCCATAAAAAGAAATTAAATAATGCCATTTTCAGCACCATGGATGGACCTAGATTATAATACTAAGTGAAATACTTATCATACTGAATCAGATAGAGAATGGCAAATATGACATACTGCTTACATGTGGAATCTAAAAAAAAAAAAAGTACAAATGAACTTATTTACAAAACAGAAAAAATCACAGACTTTGAAAACAAAACTTATGGGAGGGAAGGATAAATTAGGAGTTTGGGACTAGCAAATATACACTATATATAAAATAATCAACAAGGACCTACAGTACAGCACAGGGAACTCTACTCAATATTCTGTAATAATCTACATGCTAAAAGAACCTGAAAAAGAACAGATATATGTATATATATATATAATATATATATATAAAATGAATCCTTTTGCTGTGCACTTGAAACACAACACTGCAAATCAACTATAAAAAATTTTTACAGACAGTACCTAATAATAAATAAAGTTTCTGTCCAGGAAAAAAAAAATTTATCTTTACTCACCCACACAATGCTCCTAACACGAGATATTTTGGGATTTCCCCCCGACACAAACCAATTCTCCAAAATCCAATGGATATCCTGCAATTCAATTCTGACACTAACTAGAGTGAATGCAGACCCCATAAGTTAAGGGTTTAGTCCCACAAGACTGCCCCCATCCCCACTTCAGACACCAACCACAAATAGAAGGTCCCCATGTTACCCACAACTTCTGTCTGACTTGGCTAAAAACTGGAGGTTTCCATGACCCTCTCCTTGGATTCAAACACCTGCTAGAACAGTTCACAGAACTCAGGAAAACACTTATGTTTACTAGTTTACTATAAAATAAGAAAATATGATAAAGGACTCAGATAAACAGCCAGATGAAGATAACACCGGGAGGTCCAGCAGGGTCCAGCAGGGTCCAGTGCAGGAGCTTCAGGCCCCGTGGAGGTGGGATGAACCACCCTCACAGCATACCTATCAGCAGGTGTGTTCATCAACTCAGAAGCTCTCTCAACTCCATACTTTCAGGATTTTTATGGAGGATTCACCACACAAGCATGATCAAGTACTACCTCCATCTCCACCCCCTCTCCTCTTTCAGGAGGATGGAGGAGGGCAGAGGAATGCAGCTGAAAAGTTCCAAGCTTCTAACCACAGCTTGGTCTTTCTGGTGACCAGTCGCCATCCTGAAGCTATCCAGAGCCTACTAACAGTCACCTATCACCCAGGAAATCCCAAGAGATGTAGGAGCTCTGTGTCAGGAATCAGGGTCAAAGAACAAATATTAGACCAGCAGGCAAGGAAATGGCAACCCACTCCAGTGTTCTTGCCTGGAGAATCCCAGGGACGGGAGAGCCTGGTGGGCTGCCGTCTATGGGGTTGCACAGAGTCGGACACGACTGAAGCGGCTTAGCAGCAGCAGCAGCAGCAGCACGCATTCCAAATACTCTTTTCACTTCGGAAACCACAAGGGTTTCAGCTCTGTGCCAGGAACCAGGGGCAGAGATCAATTCACAGATTTTCTGTTATTTCACAGCCCACACTCTTGGTCTCTGGCCAATCCCCTTTACAACAAAATGACACACAACTCAAAAAAGACACTGGCACATTGTTAGAATCCCAGACAGTCATTAATAACTGGATCATTTGTCATCATACGATATGAAAAATAAATTTCCAGGCAAGGCCACTTGGGTTTGCAGGCTTCCAGTCAATCTTATCAGGTTCCAAATGCAGGTATGGTCTAAGCAAACATACAATTTCATTCTTTTAGTTGTCTGGTGTAACTAAGATGTGATATCATCTCCTACTCTGAGCCCTTCTGAGGTGTTAATATTGGATTTCTCTCACTGTAACAACCCATTTACTTCTTATCTTCAGCTCTTCCAATCCAAACTCTTTCAACTTTAGAAGGAACATTCAGCCATTGTGCTGATCTAGATAGCAAACAGCAATACTAGTTTAGCAAGTTCCTACCCTTCAATCCACTCATTCATTTAGGGTAAGGTCACATAGGTACAGAACGACTGGGCTATTCCTACCACCAGGCAATACAGAGACATTCACTGCTGACCTCAATTTTGCGAGATGGAATGAAAGCACAACACACCCCACTTAGGAACTCTGACCCCAAATTTTAAATTAGAGTTAGTTTCTTCCTGAAGAATCATCCACTTCCAGCACTTATATCTGCAGCCCTGGTCCTGGTAACCACTGCATCAAGCAGGTGAAAAAAGCTGATATGACATGCAGAACAAAGAAAAAGTATAGTTATTACACCAGCATTCTTCTCAGTTGGTAAGAATTGCATAGTCATTCCATACCCTCTTCCCTAGACTCACCAAAAGAGAACTCTATAGAGTACAGCCACTCCTTTCACCACACCCCATGCTGTGAGTACATTTTGATGGTATATAATAAGCCAGCCCTTCATGTCTTTACCTCCCCCATCTTAAATAACCAATGTTTTTTAATTGCCCATTCCAGTTCTCCATCAAACTAGTACCCTGAGGAGGATCTCTCTTTGCCCACTGTTGGGACATATGGGCTTATAAGGTATATTCTTTGGTCTGAAGAGATGATGGTCAACCATCCAAACTGGTACAATTATCTTCTCTTCTGATTAATGGCAACTCACTCCAGTATTCTTGCCTGGAGAATCCCACGAACGGAGGAGCCTGGTGGGCTACAGTCCACAGGGTTGCAGAGTCGGACATGACTGAGCGACTTCACTTTCACTTCCTGGTTCTTTTAAAGCACCCTTGAACATTGGCATCTACTATCAAGTAAACAAAGCCTGGTCTAGAGTCAGTGTCTACGCTATCAGGACTCATTTGTAGCCCTCAGGCCTATCAGCACCAGGCTCACTTACCAGCTATGTTCAAGCCTTTCCACCAGAGCAATCTGACATAACCATCTGCTGTCTCTGTCTCTTTCACTTGAAGACAGAACATTATTCTGTCAATGATTACCATCATTTTGTGCCTCAGGGGTACAAGAGAATTGTCTATAGATTCAAACTATCTCTGCATTCCTGCAGTATCCACTCATCCAGGGACCCAGGTGGGCACCTCAATACACAGGTGTATTTGCTTATTGATCCTATACACCTTCTGGACCTAGAAGGGGCTTCTCCTGGTGGGCATCAAGAAGGTCCTACTTTAATGCACCCTTCAAATTTCCACAGTAATTCCCACAGGGTTCTGCCTCTTAGGGGCATCCCTTACATAGGCCAGGTTTTCACTGCTCTTCTGCCTGACCATATCGCCTGGCCACAGGCCACTGCCCATGAATCAAACACAGAGTTTTTACCACTGTTCAATTCTTACTCTAGGAAAGAAGACAACTCTAGGAAAACAGCATGCAACTCAACTCATTTAGCTAATGTCCTCACCTTCTTCAATCAGTGGTGGCCTTCCAAATAGGATGCTGTCCATTCACCTTGCAACTGTCATTCAAAAACTAAGCAACTCTTTGTTGGTCAGTTATAGGACACTGCTAGGTGACAAGAGAACCCAGCAGCTCCTCACACAGTTCCAGAGCCAGTCCTAGGGGAAAAGAGGCTCCCTACTCTTCAGGATCTTCTCACATTTCCCAGGCAGTATGATCCTGTGTAAGCCATTTCCACTTTATTGCTCTTCTGGGCACTGCCCTCCCCTGGAGTATTTATCAGACATAATGCAAGACATCATGACTATTTCATATTTCAAGATTACTTTATGAGTTTTAGTCATAGTGGCAGTTTCAATTAATGTGCAATAGCAAGCCAAGGTCCATCTCATTGGCTCCCACTTAGCAGGTCCAATTAATATTGCTTGAAGGATAGATTTACATGCCTTCTGTTTTATGATACTATGTGGTAAGGAAACATTCCCTGACCAGATACAATGTCCATCCTTACTATATAATCAGGTAAAAGTCTGATCAAACATATCATTCTCCTACAAACTTTCACCTTACATTCTTAACCATAGCCTCCACTAGGGCTGATATTAACAGGTTTTCATTTTGTAATACTAAATAAAGGAAGCAATCCCCATCCAGATGTAACACTTATTCCCATAAAATATTCAGATAAAGGAGATACAGCTTTTTTACATAAAGCCTGTTTAAACGTTCCTACTTTCATAATCCTATCAACTCTTATGTTTTTATGTTCTCAGCTGCATCAGGTTTTACAAATGGTTTTGGTACCACAGGGCAAGATGGTCTCCTATCAAAAACTCCCGGGAAATTCTCTGCCTTCTGACCATTATCCACTCTGCAAAAGGTTTCAGGGTACTCCCACCATAGGCTGAGCCAAGGGACCCTGGTCCTCTTTGTCAATTTTTTTTTTCTTTTCATCCATGCCACAAGGCATGCAAGATACTAGTTTCCCAACCAGAGTTCAAACCTACACTCCCTGCAGTGGAAGCAGGAAGTGTGGCATCCCAACCACTGCCCTGCCAGAGAAGTCCCCTTTGGGTCAACTTTTATCCCATTTAATCTGCCTAACCAACGACTCAAGCATTTGCTGGTCACGTTTCTCACTGCAATCTCAGTCTTTGGACTTTTAGACTTCTTCAAACTAAACAGAGCAGATTCAAGGCCCTTGACTCTTCGGGGATCAGGAAGAGGTCCCTTCAGCCTGCCCAGCCTTGGACAGTGCAGTATTAAAGCCTTTGTTTTAACCGCACTAAAGTCTGTTTTTTTCATCCCATTTCTTAAAAGTCATCTTAAAGCCTTCCATTCTCCATTCTGCTTTCCATGGGTTGGATCCCATGATTGTTCCCTATTTCCTTTGTTTTGCTAAAGTATTTGCTTTATTCCTCACATTTCTAAAACCTGTTTAAAAATGTTCACCTTGCTAAGATCAGTTCCTTGACTCTCTCCTTTGCCTTTCCTATTATTACTAACCTAATTTTTTATTGGCATCTATGTAAGATCCCTTGTAGCTCAGTCAGTAAAGAATCTGCCTCCAGTGAAGGAGACCTGGGTTCAATCCCTGGCTTGGGAAGATCCCCTGCAGAAGGAAATGGTGACCCACTCCAGTATTGTTGCCTGGAAAATCTCGTGGACAGAGGAGCCTGATAGGCTGCAGTCCATGGGGTCGCAAAGAGTCAGGCACGACTGGGCAACTAACACTCACTTACTTATGTAAGATCCAAAGGGCAAGCTGAAGCAGCAAATGCAAAAGGCTTCTGCATCTGTCCCTTGGCTTTGCATCAGTAAAGTTATATGGGGTGACCATATAAGAGCTCCCCCTCAATCACAGCATTTACCATGGACTGAGTAACAAACATATTCAGCAGGTGATGATCTCAATTATCAGAAAGATAAACCCACATGGCTTATATACGAAACACACTGTTTGCTTTCACTTGGTATTTATTGGAGGAGGTGGGCAGTCCTCTTTTTCAGGCATAAAGAGACCTTAGAGTGGCTTCTGTCCAATCCATTAGGCTGGCTGTTCCCTCAGGAATAAACTGCTTTGTGTCTGAATCACATAAGGCCATCAGTGATTGTTTCATGGTAAGCTGTGGGTCCTTCATCAACTCAAACATGCTTTTCCCCACTGTAGCATCTAAAACCAGATAATGCTCCTAAATTAACTACTCCACAATCCATTTTAATAAAGGTTCTTCAGGGTATTCCTTGGTCTTCAGTAAGCTGGTATTACTGATCCACAAAAGCAAATGTCTTCTTCACAGTATATACTCCCTGATTTCAGTAGTTTCTTGGTTTTCCTCTCCTCCCACCCTGGCTACATTCTTGGTGACCAGAGGTCTAAGAGGTATGTTCTGCTGTCCTTGCATAAATTTTTCCTTGGTGGGCAGCTCTGTGCCAATGACCAAAGCTCTGACTTAGTGAAATCTGACCTTGGTCCAACATCAAGGTCTGACTCAGGACTCACTTTTAATTTCAATTTTAACTCTTACTCATTATATTACAAGGAGAAGGCAATAGCGACCCGCTCCAGTACTCTTGCCTGGAAAATTCCATGGACAGAGGAGCCTGGCAGGCTGCAGTCCATGGGGTCTCGAAGAGTTGGACACGACTGAATGACTTCACTTTCATTTTTCACCTTCCTGCATTGGAGAAGGAAATGGCAACCCACTCCAATGTTCTTGCCTGGAGAATCCCAGGGACGGAGGAGCCATGTAGGTTGCTGTCTATGGGGCCACACAGAGTCGGACACGACTAAAGCAACTTAGCAGCAGCAGCAGCATTATGTTACATTATTTCAATGTCAGCTATTATAATTTGGTTACCACAATAACCAAGAGATTAAACATTTCACCTTCTTGTTAGTTTCTATGTCCTTATGCTCAAACTACCGCACAACTGCACTTATCTCACATGCTAGTAAAGTAATGCTCAAAATTCTCCAAGCCAGGCTTCAGCAATACATGAACCATGAACTCCCTGATGTTCAAGCTGGTTTTAGAAAAGGCAGAGGAACCAGAGATCAAATTGCCAACATCCGCTGGATCATGGCAAAAGCAAGAGAGTTCCAGAAAAACATCTACTTCTGCTTTATTGACTATGCCAAAGCCTTTGACTGTGTGGATCACAATAAACTGTGGAAAATTCTGAAAGAGATGGGAATACCAGACCACCTGACCTTAAACTGTGGAAAATTCTGAAAGAGATGAGAATACCAGACCACTTAACCTGCCTCTTGAGAAGTCTGTATGCAGGTCAGGAAGCAACAGTTAAAACTAGACATGGGACAACAGACTGGTTCCAAATTGGAAAAGCAGTATGTCAAGGCTGTATACTGTCACCCTGCTTATTGAACTTATATGCAGAGTACATCATGAGAAACACTGGACTGGAAGAAACACAAGCTGGAATCAAGATTGCCAGGAGAAATATCAATAACCTCAGATATGCAGATGACACCACCCTTATGGCAGAAAGTGAAGAGGAGCTAAAAAGCCTCTTGATGAAAGTGAACGAGGAGAGTGAAAAAGTTGGCTTAAAACTCAACATTCAGAAAACGAAGATCATGGCATCCGGTCCCATCACTTCATGGGAAATAGATGGGAAAACAGTGGAAACAGTGTCAGACTTTATTTTTCTGAGCTCCAAAATCACTGCAGATGGTGACTGCAGCCATGAAATTAGAAGACGCTTATTCCTTGGCAGAAAAGTTATGACCAACCTAGATAGCATATTCAAAACCAGAGACATTACTTTGCTGACTAAGGTCCATCTAGTCAAGGCTATGGTTTTTCCTGTGGTCATGTATGGATGTGAGAGTTGGACTGTGAAGAAGGCTGAGAGCCGAAGAATTGATGCTTTTGAACTGTGTTGTTGGAGAAGACTCTTGAGAGTCCCTTGGACTGCAAGGAGATCCAACCAGTCCATTCTGAAGGAGATCAGCCCTGGGATTTCTTTGGAAGGAATGATGCTAAAGCTAAAACTTCAGTACTTTGGCCACCTCATGCGAAGAGTTGACTCATTGGAAAAGACTCTGATGCTGGGAGGGATTGGGAGTAGGAGGAGAAGAGGGTGACCGAGGATGAGATGGCTGGATGGCATCACGGACTCGATGGACGTGAGTCTGAGTGAACTCAGAGATGGTGATGAACAGGGAGGCCTGGCGTGCTGCGATTCATGGGGTCGCAAAGAGTCGGACATGACTGAGCGACTGAACTGAACTGAACTGAACCACAGAATTTGAAAAAGTTAAGATGGTTGGTGGCGATAGCTACACAAAAATGTGAACGTATTTTAATGCCACAGAACTGTACATTTAAAAATGGCTCAAATGGCATATTTTGTGCATATTTACCACCATAAAAAAAAGAAAGTATTGGGTTTGTTTCAAATTCTAGAGCCAGGAAGCTTTTTTGAATGGAGTCAGCAGGAAAACTTAAAAGAAAGTCCTTGTCTTTGAAGGAGACACGACTCGCAGCATCGCGAGTGCACCCCCGCCTGGGGAGGTGATTGCAATGCCTGGAAAGCACACGCCGCTGACGGGCACACAGCTGACAGTCCTGGGAGGCAGTTAGCTCGGGGAGGGCAGTGAGGAGCAGAGAAGAGGATCCGTGAACAAACAGACATCCGATTCCACCTGCAGCCAGTGTTAGTTTGCAATGGCTGTGATTTTTTTGTTTGTTTCTTGTTTCCCTTCTAGCCTTGTTACGGTTTGATTTGCAAATAAAAGTTGTGTATATTTGTGTATGGCACGATGTTTTCATACCGACGTGCACTCTGAGATGATTTTCACAGCTGACCTGATGAAAATCCCACCCGCATCCGTCCCCTTCTGTGTGTGTGGCGAGAACACCGCGCTCTGCTCTCAGCAGATTGCAAGAGTGCAGAGCATCCTCGCGAACTGCAGTCGCCATTAGACGGCCACGCTCAGGTCTCCCCCCGCCTGATCTTATCAGTCGGAGTCTGTGCCTTTTGATCAGTGCCCATGTTCCCTCCCCGTCTGGGAGACACCGCTCATCCTAGCACGCTCTGAGTCTGGCTCCTTTCTTTTTATCTCCACACACACGTGAGATCCTCAGTGTTGGCTTCCGTGTCAGTCCCAGCCCAGTGTCCTGCGGGTCCACTCACATTTTCACAGATGGAGGGCTTGTCTTCTTTTTATGGATGAGCTATATTGCTTTCTGTGTACGTGCGTGTGCATACACACAGCATTCTCTTTTGTCCATTCGTCTTTCAACAGACACTGGTTGCTTCCATACCCTGGCCCTGACTGTGGACGTGCAGTGATCTTTCAAGGGACTGGTCTCATTTCTCTTGGGCATAAACCCAGAAGTGGGAACGCTGGATCAGGTAGCAGTTCTGTCTCTAATTTTTTTGGAACCTCCATACTGATGTTCATGAGTATGAAACCTATACCAATTTATTATTCACTTTGTCTTATGGGAAAATAGGAACAAATACAGACAGTAGAGAGAACAGTATAGTGAGCTCCAAGTACCCATCGCCCTTCACCCGCCTCTCGTAATTACATCTTCATGGCCAACAGCATTCTATGCATATGCCCACCTATGTTATTTGAGAAAATGTATGTTTTATGTATATTTTAAACTATTGTAGTATACACTTGGAAATATAGATTATTTTATGAAACATAACTACAATACCATTATTATAATGAACACACTAACATAATGAACATACTAACAATAATTTCTTAATATCACCAAGTATGTGTGTTCAGTTGCTCAGTCATGTCCAACTCTGTGTGACCCCATGGACTATAGCCCACCAGGCTCCTCTGTCCATGGGATTTTCCAGGCAAGAATACTGCAGTGGGTTACCATTTCCTTCTCTATCAAATATACGGTGTTTAAATTTTCAGATTATCTCACAAATATAATTTTCTTAACTCTCTCTGTTTGACTTAGGATCCAAATAAGGTTTTGGATGATATGTCTCTTAACTCTGGGTTCGCCCATATCTTCCCCCACACACTCTTGTTTTTCTTTGTCATTTGCTGAAGAAGTAAGTTCTCATGTCTTGAGTTTTGCTGGCTACCTCTTTATTTTGTCATTTATCATATATAAAAGTTGAGAGTTGGATCTTAACCAGCCGGGTACTTACGCTTGGCTAGACACTAGACTCACCTGGAAAATTTAAAAGAAACTCTGGCATGTGCAGAGGTAGTCGGGCGGTTTCTAGATGAAGTGATACAAAAAGTCACCTCATCCCCCAGCACCTCCACTCCAGAAGAACTGAAGCAGTCATTTAAACAGAAGCTTGTGCAGAAATGTTCAGAGCAGCACCGTTCACAGCAGCCGGAGGTCCCGACAGCCCGAGGATCCTTGCAAGAGAAGCAAAGGGCTGGACGCACTAGGACCTGCGCATGCCACCGAAATCCGCCCTGAGGTCTGCGAGTTCCTGACCGTGCTTGAGAGCATCTCGCCAGTGAAAGAAGCCGGCACAAGGCCGCGCGCTGTACGGCTCCGCCTCTAGGAAACAAATCAAGATACGGAGCGGAGAGGCACGAGCAGATGCATGGGGCTGGGGGTGGGGCGGGCGCTGGCTGTTGGGGGTGCGAGGTTCCCTTTGATGGGGGGTGGGGGGTGACCAGGTCCCGGGCTGGATGGTGCCAGTGTCAGGTACAGCACGTGACTGGCACCGCTGCCAGCGGTGAGCTCTCCCCACCTGCCCCAGCTTCTGCAGCCTGGCCTGAGGGGCCGAGGGCGCTTCTGTTTGAATAACATGGGGCTTCTGCTTAAAATGCTAATTACAGGGACAGAAGCTCTTTCAGAGGATGTGTGCTGGAGCACAGAGATGATGGGGTTTGGTCTCTCCAGACCCCCTCTCCTCACCTTTCCAGGCGGGAGCTGGCTGTCTCCTCCCTCCATTCCCTGACCCTTGAGAGGCTTACTTAGCTCTGATAAAGTAGCGAGGTGGTGTTATGGATATATATATATGTTTGGAAAGGCCATAGGTTTGGAGTCAGAAGACCTGGCTGGGTTGGACTATGTCAGCTCCGTTATTCGTGTACCAGTTGTGAAAGTGTAGGCAGGTCACTAAATTCTTCTGATTCCTTCTATTCATCCATAAGATGTATGTATCATGTAGTGATAGGATATTTTTAAAAATTAAGGGAGAAACTCAAAAGACATTTTTAATGAAATTTAAAAGATGGTTTATCCTTGGAAGGAAAGCTATGAAAACCCTCGACAGCATATTAAAAAGCAGAGACGTCCCGTTGCCAACAAGGGTCCATCTAGCCAAAGCTGTCTTTCTTCCAGTAGTCATGCATGGATGTGAGAGCTGGACCATAAAGAAGGCTGAGCACCAAAGAATTGATAATTTTGAACTGGTGTTGGAGAAGACTCTTGAGAGTCCCTTGGACTGCAAGGAGATCCAACCAGTCCATCCTAAAGGAGATCAGTCCTGAATATTCATTGGAAGGACTGATGGTGAAGCTGAAGCTCCAGTACTTTGGCTAACTGATGAGAAGAGCTGACTCTGGGTTGGACTATGTCAGCTCCGTTATTCGTGTACCAGTTGTGAAAGTGTAGGCAGGTCACTAAATTCTTCTGATTCCTTCTATTCATCCATAAGATGTATGTATCATGTAGTGATAGGATATTTTTAAAAATTAAGGGAGAAACTCAAAAGACATTTTTAATGAAATTTAAAAGATGGTTTATCCTTGGAAGGAAAGCTATGAAAACCCTCGACAGCATATTAAAAAGCAGAGACGTCCCGTTGCCAACAAGGGTCCATCTAGCCAAAGCTGTCTTTCTTCCAGTAGTCATGCATGGATGTGAGAGCTGGACCATAAAGAAGGCTGAGCACCAAAGAATTGATAATTTTGAACTGGTGTTGGAGAAGACTCTTGAGAGTCCCTTGGACTGCAAGGAGATCCAACCAGTCCATCCTAAAGGAGATCAGTCCTGAATATTCATTGGAAGGACTGATGGTGAAGCTGAAGCTCCAGTACTTTGGCTAACTGATGAGAAGAGCTGACTCATTGGGAAAGACCCTGATGCTGGGAAAGATTGAAGGCAGGAGGAGAAGGGGATGACAGAGGATGAGATGGTTGGATGGCAGCACCGACTGAATGGACATGAGTTTGAACAAACTCCAGGAGATAGTGAAGGACAGGGAGGCCTGGCATATTGCAGTCCGTGGAGCTGGAAAGAGTCGGACACGACTTAATGACTGAACAATAACACCAAAGGGAGAAGCTAGGCAGTTAAGCCACTCAGCCTGGTACCTGCCCGGTAAGTGTGACTTTGCTAGTGATGGATTGCTCAGCAGGTGAAGCAGGGGGCGGGGGGCACAGGGGAGGGTCGGGGTGAGGTGCAGAAATGCCCCTGTCCTCACCCTGGGGGTGTCCTGAAAGCCACAGTCATGGGAACCTTGGGGTGAAGCCAGCTCAGTCCCCCACCTGCTGGTCAGGCCTGGCCTGCCCCCTGGGGGCCCAGGACTGTGCGAAGAAAAGGCTGTGAGTTTGGGCAGAGCTGTGAAGCCAGGACATGTGATGACTGCCTCTCAATTATGATTTGTATTGTGCTTTTTCTTTTCCACCCAAATTGTATTCTCCGGGTCATTAAATATTCTTCTACAATGTCATTTTTAATGAGTGCACATTGAGGATATGCTTTAAGAGAAAGTGAAGGGCAACTCTCTGGCAACTAAATCAAAAATCTAATCGGGAGTAAATTAACCTGAGAAATGGACGACTTCGAGATTTTCTTCGGCCAAGTCCTCGCATGTCTGGCTCTCTTCTGTTTCGGAGGAGTGATATCAGAGTTTCCCACCGTAACCTTGCCTTTATGCATCGCCTTTCGTTTCTAGTAGTTTCCGCTTCGTGTGCTCAGCCTGGTCTTCATCCAGTGGCTGCAGGTTTACGCCTGCTACAGCTTTTTTGCAGATGTTGCTCACTATTCAATATAGTGTCTTTCAGACTCAACCTTACCTGGTCTAAGGTTAATGTAAACTGGTATTCCACCCCCCTGCCCCGAGTGTGCCTTGTGTATCTTAATTCATCCCTCGATTTCCAGTCTTTATCAGAGACTTTGCTTTTGGAGTCTTGTTATCTGTCCCTGGTGGCCCTGCCACATTTCATACAGGGGATGACATGGCTGACTTTGTTCCTGTCGTCTCGTCCTGGTATTTGTCACAGTTTGTTTTCTCTTCTTCGCCTCTCCATCTTTGTTGCTCTGGGAACTCTGTTCTACTCTTCTGTATCTTTGGTGACTGTCTCCTGTGGCCAGATGTGGAAACTTAGATGTGTACACTTTTCACTGTTATTTGAAAAAGGATGTCTGGATTTCCATCGGGACATCCCATCTCCCTGTGTGTTCAGTCACTCAGTCATGTCTGACTGTTTGCAATCCCGTGGACTATAGCCCGCCAGGCTCCTCTGTCCGTGGGATTTCCTAGGCAAGAATACTGGAGTGGGTTGCCATTTTCTGCTCCAGGGGATCTTCCCGACCCAGGGATGGACCCTATCCCCGAGGCTGTGCACATT
>SJYC01040545.1:0-21122 GCA_006408675.1 Madoqua kirkii
CAGCCACCAGGTTGCAGTTCCCTCTCTCCTTGTCTGTCTCCCCTCCCGGAGTCCGAGCTTCCTGGGGGCAGGGTCAGTCTCAGTCTCCCCTGAGCACAGTCCTGGTACAGGAGGTGCCCGCTGCTCATCTGTGTCTTGGCTGGGGCTGGGTTGCCCTTCACACCTCCTCTAGGGCTCCTGAGGGCTTTCCCTCAACAAATGCCCCTAAATCATCTCTGCGGCTAAGCCCTCTGATCTCTGCTTCCTTCTCATCCTCTCGTCAGTGGTTGAGGGACTGGGGGCCCCAGGGCCACAGCATGCCTGGGTCACCTGCCCTGCCTTTGAGGGGCTCCTAAGGAGACCTGGATGGACACATGCCCTCGAAGGTGGCCCAGGTGGGCTTCCGGGTGGGGGCAGCAGGCTTCCCAACATCCCTCTGGCTGCTGCCGGCCGGGGGCACATTAGGAGGCAGAGCCGGCCCCTCGGGAGGTGGCAGGAAGCCCGTTACCCTGCCCACACTGCAGCACACGTGTGACCTGTCTCTTATACACATCTCCCCCCCGCCCCCCGCCCTGAGTCTAAGCACTCCGACCACGCTGCCTGCCATTGGCTGCTCCCAGCAGCGTGGTTACAGGCAGATGCTCGGGTCAGGTTCCTTCTCTCCGGCTCCTAGGTTCCTTTCAGTTCAGTTCATTTCAGTCTCTCAGTCGTATCCGACTCTTTGTAACCCCTTGGACTGCAGCATGCCAGGCCACCCTGTCCATCACCAACTCCCGGAGTTTACTTAAACTCAATGTTCCTCGAGTCGGTGATGCCATCCAACCATCTCATCCTCTATCGTCCCCTTCTCTCGCCTACAGTCTTTCCCAGCATCAGAGTCTTTTCCAGTGAGTCAGTTCTTCGCATCAGGTGGCCAAAGTATTGGAGTTTCAGCTTCAGCATCAGTCCTTCCAATGAATATTCAGAGCTGATCTCCTTTAGGATGGACTGGTTGGATCTCCTTGTAGTCCAAGGGACTCTCAAGAGTTCTCCGACATCACAGTTCAAAAGCATCAATTCTTCAGCGCTCAGCTTTGTTTATAGTCCAGCGCTCACATCCATGCATGACCCCTGGGTTGATTCCTCAGGTGTGTTGTTATTTTCTCTGTCATCTCTCTGGGGCTCGGGTCTGGTCGTTAGCCTGCCCTGCATGGCTGCAGTTCCGGAGGCGACAGAGGGTCAGGGTCCCTCCCTTCAGGGACCCACGCGACAGCGATGCCAGCAGCTGCCTGTCCCCCGGTGCAGCTGAGCCGGGCGATCAGGCCTGGGCACCGCGTCACTCACTGCTGCAGCTGTCCTGCTCTGGGCAAGTGCAGGCCGGCCCCGGGGAGGAGAGCCGCGTCCCGGCCCTGCTCAGCGCCGGCGTCTGCAGCTTGTAGCCCAGCAGCCGGGTGCTCTCTGCGGTGGCGTAGGCACAGGTAGGGCTTCCTGATGCCGGCGCCCCCAAACAGCAGGGTTTTCGGGGAGCAGGTGTGTCACTCACCAGAGCAGCACCCTCGCGGGGAGTTCAGAGGTCTGTGCCCTAAGTCAGGTGGTCTCTCAGTGTCCACTGCCGTGTTCTCTTCAGCCTGGCTTCGGGGTGGGGAAGAGAAAAGGGAGCCCCGTTAATCAGGTGTGCCAGGGTACATCCACCCCAGGGTTTTTCAGGAGGCTCCCAGCCCTAGGAAGCTGCGGCCGTGGCTGACGGCCAGTCCCCACATACCTGCGTCTCACATTGGCAGGGCGGGCACTGAGGGTCACAGGCAGCTGCTGAAAAGGACAGAGGGATGTGTGTGTCCTGACCCAGGGGTGCTGAGTGTGAGCGGCGGGCTGTGGGGACGTGGGCATGCCCATTCCTCCTTCTGTGTCTGCTGTGGCCACCATTTCTCACGTGAAGCAAGGTGGGCACCTGCCCCTGGGTCAGGACACACACATCCCTCTGTCCTTTTCAGCAGCTGCCTGTGACCCTCATCGGGGTGGGGAAGAGAAAAGGGAGCCCCGTTAATCAGGTGTGCCAGGGTACATCCACCCCAGGGTTTTTCAGGAGGCTCCCAGCCCTAGGAAGCTGCGGCCGTGGCTGACGGCCAGTCCCCACATACCTGCGTCTCACATTGGCAGGGCGGGCACTGAGGGTCACAGGCAGCTGCTGAAAAGGACAGAGGGATGTGTGTGTCCTGACCCAGGGGTGCTGAGTGTGAGCGGCGGGCTGTGGGGACGTGGGCATGCCCATTCCTCCTTCTGTGTCTGCTGTGGCCACCATTTCTCACGTGAAGCAAGGTGGGCACCTGCCCCTGGGCGTGGCATCCACTCAGGAGCTGCTGGTTGTTGGGGGGTTGGAGAGACTGTCCCGGGGGGCTGGGTCTAGGGGGCAGTGCCCAGGGCAGGGGGTGGAGAGGGTGGGTGCTCATCTTTTTCTCTGGGGGCACCTGCTCACTCCCACCTTCTCAGCACCCAGCCGATCATGCCCACACTGGGCTGGCCAGCCAGGAGGTAGGCACCCTCACAGCCTGAGCCTCTGCCGTGCCAGGCGCCCCCTGGGTTGTGCTCTGGACACCCGATGCCGTGACCCCAACTGGATCCGCTGTGTTCCCACTCTGGACGTTGTGTCTGTTAGTGCAGCCGTCTCAGGTGTCGCCGCCCCGCACCCCAAACCCACAGTCGGTGACTGGCAACCAAGAGGAGCAGCGTGTGACCTTGCCCCGTGCGGTCCTTGTCCAGTGAGGTGCGGAGCACGGCCCGGCGGCAGGCCTCCAGAAGCCGGCCATCGCCTGCCTCGTACTTGTCTTTTTTGCTGACCGTTTATGTTCGTCTAAAGCAGCTCTTTAATCCGAATCGGTTCACGCTGACCCTGGAAAAAGGGGTCCTGCAGGGATGGCAGAGCACAGAGCGGCCTGACTGCCAAGAACGCATGTGGTCAGCGTTCCCCAGGCTGGGGGTAAAGGTGCAGGCGGAACCTGCTGGCCCCGGCACCAGCCCTGGGACTTCAGCCGCAGGTCGCCTCACCTCGTGGCCGACTCCTGCGCTGTCTGGGTCTGGCCGAGGCTGGGACCGCGTGCAGGTCCGAGGGGCGGCAGCGTGACCGCTGACGGGCTTCTCTCTGGCGGTTTGCCCGGCTCCTGCGGTCACCACCCTGGGGAGGGGCCCGCTCCCGCGCTGACGGAATCCTGGGTTCTGCCCACTTCCAAGAGAGCTTGGTGAAGCCCCTCGAGCAGCACTTCGGCAGCTGCGGGTACCGACCTGCTACCGGGTGCCTCTCGCCTCGCAGAGCTTCCCCACGCACCCCGGGACTCGGGCCGCTGGCCGGCAGACGGTCTGCCTCCAGTGTCCCCCTGGGGCCAGCTCTGCACCCATCCCCGGGGCCAAAGGACGGGGAGGGCGGTGGGGGCCGGCCAGCACGTCCCCTGCTTCACCCGAGCAGCACTCCTCAAGTCTGAACTCTGGAGCGCCCCCTGGTTCCTGGCTCTGCCCTCTTCTCTGGAGCCCTTCGTGGTGCTGAGCGGGAGCAGGTCACGTCACACGGCTGCATTTCTTGCGACAGCACCTGGCCCAGTAGATGCTGGCTCTGAGAAACAAGAACTGCGTGAACTGTCTGGCGGGCGTCTGTTAGGAGGCCAGGCTGGGCAAGGGGGCCGTGGGCGCACACACCGTCCACCGTGAGCCAGCCGGAAAGACACGTTTCTTCTGCCAACCCATGAGACCGTACAGAGGGTCAGTTGTCAGGCAAATGCGCACTTTTAGAAAGTAGTTTTGCAAGATCCATCAAGAGCCATAAAAATATTCATACCTATTTAGCCAATAATCCCACTTTTAAAAACCTTTTACAAGAAAAATCAGAGGTACTATAAAAGGTTTATACATGAGAATGGTAACCCCAAGACGGTGTGAAAACTCCACAAACATTCATCATATGAGAATGATTAAATAATTTATGCCTCTTCACAGTGCAGCTTTGTCCATTATTAAAAATGTCCTTTCAAGACTATTTCATGACATAAGGATATAAAGTTAAGTTTTTGAAAGTTATTATTCCAAATTTAAATATTCTGTTTGAATATATATATATATGTACATTCTAAATGTATAAGTGAATAAAAAGAATAGACAAAAAATGCTGAAATATTAATAGCCACATTCTCTAAAAGTATTGTGGGACAAAAGGAGATCTCCTAAGCCTCCCTGTGGCTTTGTTGAAACCAGAAAATTTCAGACTACCCGTTAATGGCACTTCCTACTTATGCTAGGCACACCTTCTTCTTTGCAGTGACTTTTTTTTATCAGTCATCATATAGTCTACAATTAAAATTCACAACGTGCATTCATATCAGGATTTCGTTTAGTTATGTATGGCAAGAAACCCAAATAACACATTTAAAAATATAGAGATTTATTTCTCTCTCATGTAAAAGAAAAGCTGGCAATAAGCTAGTTAAGTTGGCTGGTGGCTCCATAGTCATCAGAAACCCAGGCTTCTGCTTCCTGCCTCTCATCTTCAGTGTGATGACACAAACTTACCTCCTAGTGCCAGGATGGCTGCAGATGCTCCAGCCACCAGGTTGCAGTTCCCTCTCTCCTTGTCTGTCTCCCCTCCCGGAGTCCGAGCTTCCTGGGGGCAGGGTCAGTCTCAGTCTCCCCTAGCACAGTCCTGGTACAGGAGGTGCCCGCTGCTCATCTGTGTCTTGGCTGGGGCTGGGTTGCCCTTCACACCTCCTCTAGGGCTCCTGAGGGCTTTCCCTCAACAAATGCCCCTAAATCATCTCTGCGGCTAAGCCCTCTGATCTCTGCTTCCTTCTCATCCTCTCGTCAGTGGTTGAGGGACTGGGGGCCCCAGGGCCACAGCATGCCTGGGTCACCTGCCCTGCCTTTGAGGGGCTCCTAAGGAGACCTGGATGGACACATGCCCTCGAAGGTGGCCCAGGTGGGCTTCCGGGTGGGGGCAGCAGGCTTCCCAACATCCCTCTGGCTGCTGCCGGCCGGGGGCACATTAGGAGGCAGAGCCGGCCCCTCGGGAGGTGGCAGGAAGCCCGTTACCCTGCCCACACTGCAGCACACGTGTGACTGGCCCAGGGCACTCACACCCTGTAGGCACCAACGGTGCTGTGGGTCCAGAGCAGAGGACTGTGAAGCTCTGCTGGGAGCCGCCAGGGCTCTCTTACAGACGAGGATGCTGAGACCAGAGGACGGAGGTGGACAGTGAGACAGGTGTGTGCAGAGCCAGGCTTTCCCGGTGTGGACGAGGCTCACTCACGCTTTACAGTAAAACTCCATCCTGACGGAAGAACCAGTCCTAAAGTCCTGTGGGTGCGGAGTCACCATGCGAGAGGCGGCCTGCGTCTCACCAGCTCAGGAGAGGCCGCCTCTGGGGCTGTTCCAGGGGCAAGCAGGCACAAATGGGAACCTCGCACTGTCCCCAAAGCGGGGGAACTGGTGGGGCGGGGAACGGTGCCAGGACGCAGCCGAAGCAAAGCCGTGACGGCACTCTGCCCACAGCACAGTCTCCAGAATGACACACGTCTGCACCGACACACTGGAGACGCTCTTTCTGAGTTTTCACAGCTAACAGAGCCCGAGTTCCTGATCTTTGTGTTCTCTTTGCCTCCAGGTCCACATTGGCCAAATGTATTCGACCGACAAGCTTGTCATTGAGAATCAAGAGAAGCCCCGGGCCTAGGAGCCAGGACCAGCCTCCAGCAGCAGCGTGGACCACCGGCAGCACCGTCCTGCTTGCCGTGGGGGCCCCAGCAGGCCTCAAGGGGCCTCCGCATCAGCTTTAAATAGCCTCGCTCTGCCTGCCCTCCAGGGACTGATGAACTGGGCAAAGTGTCCCCTCTTCTGCAGCTTTGGTGACAGAGGTCGGCTGGCGCTGGCTGTCCTCGGGTTCAGGCATCAGGATGAAGAGCTGGAGCACCTCGAGGGAAGGCCGTGTACAATGGTGTCTCGTCCACCCCACCCCACCCTGTGGCTCCGCAGCACCTGTATAGAGCGTTTCCAGACCTGTTTCTCGGTCCTTGACAATAAATGAAAGTGTCTCCCTGGTTTCTCTACCAGACACGCGTGTCTTCATGACTAACGCACTTTTGGTTCCTGCTGGTGATGGGCCTGCAGAGGGTGGTGGGGAGCCCGGCAGGGAGGGTCCAGCCCTGAGCTGAGTGTCCCCTTTGCAAACGCAAGTCCACACACTGGAAGAGATCCAGGGATGGAGGGGAGCAGGGTGCATCCTACCGCTGAGAGCCAGGCCCAGTGTGACAGCAGAGGCTCCCTGTGTGTGGCTGCTCACCTGGGGACGGTCCTACAACCCGCTGCCCAGGGCGGTCTCAGGACGACTGACGACAGCCCCACTGGGGAGCTTTCTAGAAACACGGACTCTCAAGCCACACCCCAACCTGTTTTGAATCAGAATCTCCAGTCTGACACACCCCAGGGGACTCCAGTGTACGCTGAAACGTGCGTCCCAAAGCTCACTCACTGAGTCAGAGTCACTTGGAGAGATTGGAGTTTTTTAAGAGAAATTTCTCAGCACTCCATATTCTGACTTGATAAATGACAGATGAGGCATAGTTATCTGTTGTGTTGTTCAGTCGCTAAGTCATGTCCAGTTCTTTGCAACCCCATGGACTGCAGCACGCCAGGCTCCCTGTCCATCACCAGCTCCTGGAGTTTACCCAAACTCATGTCCATTGAGTCGGTGATGCCATCCAACCGTCTCATCCTTTGTCATCTCCTTCTCCTGCCTTCAGTCTTTCCCAGCATCAGGGTCTCTTCCAGTGAGTCAGTTCTTCACATTAGGTGGCCAAAGTATTGGAGTTTCAGCATCAGTTCTTCCAGTGGATATTCAGGGTTGATTTCCTTTAGGACTGACTGGTTTGATCTCCCTGCTGTTCAAGGAACTCTCAAGAATCTTCTCCAGAACCACAGTCCAAAAGCATCGGTTCTCTGGCACTCAGCCTTCTATGTTGTCCAGCTCTCACATCCTTACATGACTACTGGGAAAAATATCGCTTTGACTGAACTGACCTTTGTCAGCAAAGTAATGTCTCTGCTTTTTAATATGCTATCTAGGTTGGTCATAGCTTTTCTTCCAAGGAGTAAGCGTCTTTTAATGTCATGGCTGCAGTCACCATCTGCAGTCATTCTGGAGCCCAAGAAAATAAAGTCCGACACTGTTTCCACTGTTTCCCCATCTGTTTGCCATGAAGTGATGGGATCTGATGCCATGATCTTTGTTTTCTGAATGTTGAGTTTTGGGCCAGCTTTTTCACTCTCCTCTTTCATCAGGAGGCTCTTTTGTTGCTCTTCGCTTTCTGCCATAGGGGTGGTGTCTTCTGTGTGTCTGAGGTTATTGATATTTCTCCTGGCAATCTTGATTCCAGCTTGTGCTTCATCCAGCCTGGCATTTCTCATGATGTACTCTGCATAGAAGTTAAATAAGCAGGGTGACAATATACAGCTTTGACATACTCCTTTTCCTATTTGGAACCAGTCTGTTCCATGTCCAGTTCTAACTGTTGCTTCCTGACCTGCATATATTCTTCTCAGGAGACAGGTGAGGTGGTCTGGTATTCCCATCTCTACAAGAATTTTCCAGTTTGTTGTGATCCATGCCGTCAAAGGCTTTAGTGTAGTCAATGAAGCAGGAGTAGATGGCTTTTTGGAATTCCCTTGCATTTTCTATAATCCAGCAGGTGTTGGCAATTTGATCTCTGGTTCCTCTGCCTTTTCTAAATCAGAGGAGCCATAGTTCAAATCACCAACAATAATTTATAAATTTTAAATTTCTCCTGGTCTTTTTAATGTTTAGCCAGTTCAGGAAACTCTGCCCTTTGAGTATGTTACAGGTAGAAACAGTATTTGTGTGCATTTATCCTTGAAAACACATCAGTTCAAAACAGGAAAGAAAGAATTACTAACCTACTTCTGGGGAAGTTTATGAGGGACCTGGACACGAGTTTTTTTCTTGCTTATCACCTCCCTCCATCTGCGGTACTAAGTGATTTTGTTACTCACGGGCTTGGGTTTACAACAGGCTGGTGTAAGTAGCCGCAGGTCCACTCCCCGCCTCACTTTAGTTCTCACGGTCACAGGAGTCCTCATGCCCTGGGGAGGACCATGTCCGCCCGCCGCATCTTCGGATGGTAGATGGTAGTGTGACGCTGCGTTCAAATGGTCCCGACCTGCATTCGTGCCGTCCGGCCCTCCCTGACTGTTCCAGGATGCTCTGGCCCACGTGTGCCCATGAGACCCATCCCTGCCCAGTCCCGGGTCTGTTCCACCTGTAAACCCAGATCTTTGCATGTCATAGGTCCACGGTGTGAGAGCACCACTCAGCAGACGGTGACGTGGTGGGAGGCAAACCCCAGCTGGCTACCCGGGGCAGCGTCTCAGCCTGGGTGTGTAGCTCCGGGGCCCCCTCCCCTCTGCCCAGGCGTGTGGTCGCTCAGAAACAACTGCGTCGAAACAGGGTGCCAGCCAGCAGATGTGTTGTGATCCATGCCGTCAAAGGCTTTAGTGTAGTCAATGAAGCAGGAGTAGATGGCTTTTTGGAATTCCCTTGCATTTTCTATAATCCAGCAGGTGTTGGCAATTTGATCTCTGGTTCCTCTGCCTTTTCTAAATCAGAGGAGCCATAGTTCAAATCACCAACAATAATTTATAAATTTTAAATTTCTCCTGGTCTTTTTAATGTTTAGCCAGTTCAGGAAACTCTGCCCTTTGAGTATGTTACAGGTAGAAACAGTATTTGTGTGCATTTATCCTTGAAAACACATCAGTTCAAAACAGGAAAGAAAGAATTACTAACCTACTTCTGGGGAAGTTTATGAGGGACCTGGACACGAGTTTTTTTCTTGCTTATCACCTCCCTCCATCTGCGGTACTAAGTGATTTTGTTACTCACGGGCTTGGGTTTACAACAGGCTGGTGTAAGTAGCCGCAGGTCCACTCCCCGCCTCACTTTAGTTCTCACGGTCACAGGAGTCCTCATGCCCTGGGGAGGACCATGTCCGCCCGCCGCATCTTCGGATGGTAGATGGTAGTGTGACGCTGCGTTCAAATGGTCCCGACCTGCATTCGTGCCGTCCGGCCCTCCCTGACTGTTCCAGGATGCTCTGGCCCACGTGTGCCCATGAGACCCATCCCTGCCCAGTCCCGGGTCTGTTCCACCTGTAAACCCAGATCTTTGCATGTCATAGGTCCACGGTGTGAGAGCACCACTCAGCAGACGGTGACGTGGTGGGAGGCAAACCCCAGCTGGCTACCCGGGGCAGCGTCTCAGCCTGGGTGTGTAGCTCCGGGGCCCCCTCCCCTCTGCCCAGGCGTGTGGTCGCTCAGAAACAACTGCGTCGAAACAGGGTGCCAGCCAGCAGATGTCAGCTCTGACTTCACTCCATTAAGGAAACCTCCAGAGCCTTGCCCCACTCTTCCCCTCCCACTGAATTCACTTAGCAACTGAAACGAGATCCTATTTGTTCTCAGGTGAGGTGAGCCTGTCCAGAGACTCTGCCACCAAGCGAGTCCCCTCCATCTCCCTCCACCCACGGCCTCACCAAGTGGACCGGCGTGCTCCCCGCCTTCCAGGGGGGCGACAAGCACACACTCCCCATGCCAGGGAGCAGGTTCCCTGGGCTGCGCTGGGAGGGTGTCTCCCGGATGCCCCCAGCCATGGACACGATGTACCCTGATGGACACGTTCAGAACCCAGATGATCCAAACTCGACTGAAGAGAACATTTGAACAGTTCCGCCTGTTAATCTGCAGCAGCCCCTCGATAGTGGCCCCTGTGCGGCACAGAAGCCACAAGAAGCAGCACGTGGGTCGTGGGCAGGGACACAGCCAGGGAGATCAGCGGACGAAGGCAAGTCCCTCGCTGGCCCTCAGCCCACGAGGACGTGCGCTCCCAGGATCCCAGGGGTGCGTCTCTTTGTTACAGAGGATCTGGAGCAAACTCGACGTTGGTAAAGAAAGCAGGCTTTTTCTCTGACCGTTTGCCCTGAGTCTGTGGGCAGGGCTCACCTCAGCCCCGAGAACAGAGGACCTTCCCTTCGCAGTCTGTCTGCAGCCTGTGGTCCTGCAGGGAACCTTTCATGAAAATGGCTTCTCCTGTCGAGACCCACGTGGAGAGTAAGACAGATACTCTTGCGCAGGAGATGCTCAAAGGCAAAGCTTTAAGTCCAAAGGCCCTCAGAGGAGAACCCAGAGCAGAGCCCCCCGAGACGACCCTGGGAGGACCGCTGACGCTCAGGCCGACAGCAGACAAAGCTGGTGTCTTGCCTTGAAGTTGGACCACAAGCAACAGTTGACCCCAGTGGAGCTGGGACTGCAGCTGCTCTCTGACCCAGCGTCCCTGCGCCCACCCGAGGGCCGCGTCAGGCGTCAGCGTGCAGGCGGCCTCTCCCTGAGGAGCTGGACTTCGGGGGTCATGGCTCAGCAGGAAAGAGGAGAAATCTTTTCCTCTCATCAGCCAGAGAGTTACAGGGAGCCCCTCCTAAATGTCAAGTTGAACATTGTGAAATATTTCAGTAGAACCTCCCTTCAGTTACTGAGTGAATTCAGCTGACTCGTCTGTCTTGAACACAGAGACAGTTTAATAACGACATGACTGGTTCTAAGTTTTTAAAGGAGTAATTTTTTTTTTTTTTGCATTTAAAAAATTTGTTTATTGAAGTACCATGGACTTAAAATGTTGTGTTGGTTTCAAGTGTCCAGCATAATGACTTTATTTTTTTTTTTGGATTTGCACAGGGCCTTAGAAAAATGAATCTGTTATTCCACGGAAGGAGTACCTTCCATTCAGGCACCCCTTTGTGATTACAAAGCGCGTGCAGGCCGCGCGACCCAGGACTCCACCACGAATGCTGAGAGTCTCACGTGCCACTCACACTTCAGCCGTGGAGCTTATTCAGGATTATTAGCTTGGCAGATTGCAGCATGTATTTTCACTTCTAAAATCACAGCCTTTCACTTCCTCGTGGCACTCTACAGACAGAGACTTGTTCAGAGAGGGAAAACGGTGTCTCAATAACCCAGACTGCAGAAATAAATAAAACACTTATTTATAAAAAAAAAACTGGAAGACGGGACTGTGGTGTGGTGGAGGAATGCACCTGGTGGGGATCCAGCCACCGAGGCGGACGGCTGGAGGCGCGGGCCCAATTTCGTGTTCAGCTCATGAGCGTCGCCCTCGTGTTCGGGGCCCCGGGGCTGACCAGACGCCTGGTGACCTTTCCAGCTCTGAAAGCCTGCAATTCCAGCTGAATCAAAAGGAAAGAAACCATCCTGCAGCCCGTCTGATGCTAGTCTCGTTTCCGTTTTTCCTTTGGCCACGCCTCGTGGCTCGCGGCGTCTTAGTTCCCCAACCAGGGTTGAACCTGCGCCCTGGCAGTGAGAACACCGAGTCCCAACCGCTGGACCCCCAGGAATTCCCTGAAGGCCAGTTTTTGGCACAATCAGCAAGAAATCCTCAGCATCCATCCCCAGCTTCGTGCGGAACTCTGGTGCTGTTTGGGGCCAGCCAGAGCACCCTGCCCAGCCCTGGCCACAGGAATATGGATTTGGGATGGACTGGGCAGGGAGGCCAGCTGGGCTCTGGCAGAGGCCCAGAGGACTAAGTCATGGGGGAGGCCCGTGGCCCTCGGGCTCCTCCCCAGCCAGCGGCTCAGAGCCTGCGCCAAGAAGTGTGTTTCCGGCTCCGAAGCCGAGCACTTCCTCCCCGGCTCCTGCTGCCTCTGTGATTCCTCAGGGAGAATCTGAACCCAACTGAGAAAGTAAGGGGCACCTGCCTCTTGCTCACCAGCAGTAACTGTCCCCTCGCACGTCTTCGCAGCAGGTTCAAAAGAAAGTTCTGCATGTACTCGGCAGCGCGCTCCGTTTGGGGCTGAGGCACACGGGGTCTGACACCAGCCAGGGGTCCCCGTCCCCAAGAGTCTGGCTTCATGGCTGGGGAGCCCCACTAAACACCTGGAGAACAACCAGAAAACCAGCCAGTGCTGGCCTGGGCACACGCACAAGAGAGCAGGCTGGGCAGGGGGAGCTCCCAGAGATCCTGGGGCTGGAATAGCCTAGGGTGGGTGAAGACCCGGGTTAGGAGGTGGAGCGCGTATGGGAAGGCAGGCACCCCGTGAGTGGGAGCAGAGATGGAGCAGGAAGTCCTGGCTCTTCAGCAGCTTCCTGGGCTTCGCAAAGGGCTCATTGGCAAAGAACCCACCTGCCAATGCAGGAGACATGAGAGACGATGCCTAGGTCAGGAAGATTCCCCTAGAGGAGGAAATGGCAGCCCACTCCAGTGCTGTTGCCTGGAGAATCCCATGGACAGAGGAGCCTGGGGGCTGCAGTCCATGGGGTCGCAGAGAGTCAGACACGACTGACCGGCAGTCCAGCGGTCAAGACTCCACACTTCCACTGCAGGGGCCGTGGGATCGATCCCTGGTCGGAGAACTAAGATCTCACATGCAGAGTGGCCAAAAATTGTTTTCAAAGTGTGTGCTTGACACGCCACAGAGAGCCTCCCTTCAAGCTCACAACCCTGTAGTTAGGCGAGAATCCTGCCCCTGCTTGCAGATGTGAAAACACATGCTCTCTAGGCAAGGGACTTGTTCAAGAGCGCAGGGACGGCGAGGCCGAGCTGTGTCCACAGCCGGCCAGGCTCACCTGGAGAGGGCGCACCGTTCCCACGACAGGTGCCTCTGCTAGCCCCGCGCCTGGCAACGCTTCACACACTGCTCAGGAGCAGGTTCTTTCTTTAAAAAAAAAAAGTTTAGCGTTATTAACTTTTTATCTGAAATGGTTTGAAACTCACAAGTATTTAAGCAGAGAACTCCCAGGTTCACGTCTCATAAGCTGCCCCAGCCACAGTATCTCCTGTATCCTTGGCTCTCTGGCAGAACCGGGGAATGGATGCTCGGACGCTGCTACTGACTCAGGTTCTCCAGCCTCGCGCTGAGGTCTCGGGGCCCCCACGCTGGGGGCCTGCGTGTGTACTGCAGAGTGTCCACCGCATCCTCGGCCTCGACCCACTCAGTCCAGAGCCCCCCGCCACAGTGGTGAGCCCCCAAAACGTTCCCAGACTCAGTGACAGCTTCCAAGGTCCCGAATCAGTTCACATTCTTTATTTAAATTAGGCCTTTGAGTTCAGCACTTTTTTCAAGTGCAGCACATATAGAAATATCACCATAACAGCAGAGAAGCTCCCAGAACACTTCCTCCAAATTCCTAAGAACTGAAAAGACATTTTCAAACCACAAAGATATAATCATGCTTTTAAAAATCGAGGAGAAACACGGGGGCTGGGTTCGGATTACAGTAGTTCTGAGTTTAAACAGTATCAGAATCACGCTCACAGAAACCTGTTTCTCAAGCCAGACATCCCACCAGGCACATTTCTCAGGCACATGTCAAAACGAAAGTTAATGAGGTTACTTTCTCTCACATTATTAGCAGGGACTGTGCAGAATTCCTCACAAGCACATTAAAATATCCTGCCTGGGAGGGTAGGCGACACAGACCGCTCGGGCCCCCACAGTTCCAGCTTGGGAGGGCAGGCTCTGTGTGCCCCCCCCACACACACACACAGCCACGGTATCTTGGACCCTGAGACCTGCCCCCACCCCTCTGTGTCAGAGCTGTCCGGAGCAGCCTCCCTCAAGAGCTCAGGGCTTCCAGACACCCCGGGGTGAGCCGTGTTGCATTTTCAGACCCTGAAGGAACCATGTGGGTATTTGGTGACATCGCAGTGGCCATGGATTCAACCACACCCTGGGCTGAAGTCAGACCATCGAGCCCCCACACTGGAGCCGGGTCCTGCTACTAGACCATCCCCAGCCTCTGCAGTCACGTACAGGTAAGGGGTCACAGGTGTCTGTCCTACAGAGAATGGCACGAATGGCTTTAGAAACCCTTGGCTTAAGAGACTCATCCCTGGGGTCTCCTAAGCCGCCTGCCCACTGTCGGGTCAGGGCCCCCAGAGCCCTGCCCTGGTCTTCACGGCAGCCTGCGGCCCACTCTGCCCAGGCCAGGGTCTCAGGGCAGGGAGGTCCCGCCACCTGCGGGCCCAGGCCCCACGTGGCACGTCCTCTCCCTGGCACCGGCTCCTGGCTCCAGGTTGGCGGGTCATGCAGGGCTGGGCAGCCCCCAGGCTCAGAACCCAAGACCTTGCAGCCCATTCTGAAACTGTTTCCCAGCCAGAAAAACAAGTCTTTCAGGACAGTCACATCAGTACAGAAATTCCGTCTTTTTGTTGTTGTTGTTAATCTTTTATTTATTTATGGATTTGGCCACGTCTTAGCTGAGAGACTCAGGGTCTTCAGTCGTGGCATGTGAGCTCTAGTTCCCCGGCCAGGGATCGAACCCCAGCCCCTGGCACAGGGTCTGAGCAGCTGGACCACCAGGGACATTCACAGAAAGTCATTAAAAATGACCCCAAAAGCCCCCCAAAAAACAGCAAAGCCTCAAATGCCATTAACAGAAGCACCTCCGGTTCAGATGTTCTGGGATGGGAAAATAAGCAAGGGAATCCCAGTTCTAAACGTGGGCTGGACTTGTTTTTTCCAAAAGAACATATTCTCCTCAACCAGGCTGAAAAGGACATAGAAAATGGAATTCTTAAGCCACTTAAAGTGATTCTGAATGTAAATGCACATTTCTTTTTATGTAATGTAAAAATCAGACAAAACCTAACTTCCTACAAGAGATAGTCACCTGTTTCTCCCCCTTCGGGTATGAAAAACACCGACTCAGCTGCATCCAAACATCCTCCCAGAGCCGTCCCAGGGGGGCGGGGTGGGGGGGGGCGCTGTACCCACAAACACCGGAGAGCCCTGCCAGGCGGCCCCTTTAAGGACCATGAATTTCCCAACACCGTGAACTTCTCACATGCTCAGGTGTTTTCTCAACAGAATACGTGTAGCTGTTTCTAGAAAGGCCTTCTGCAGGACTGCGCAGGAATTCTTCAACCTGGAGGTTAAATGTTTCAAGCTCAGTTCACCAAACACCTGCTTTCACTCGTCACTCCATTCAGAGTTTCAGACTGGGTTTCCCGTTTCTGGACACATTAGGAGGCTGCTGGTTCTCCTTGAGCAATGACTTGACTTAACAAGTTTCAGAGAACCTGAGCGGTGGGATGGGTAACCACACAAGCCTGATTTCTCCAAAATGTCTGGAAGTGTCTCTACAGCATATTCACTTTCCCAGAGATGTTTGTGCATCTGAAGATTTCCGGGTTGAGATGGCTCTGAACTCCTGACTTCGTAGACTTCCGCTCCTCTGTTAGATTCACCAAGTACATCTCACTATCTCACCTTAACACCGAGTCCTTGATCTTCACCATCTCAGAAATCTCCCCACGGCCCAAAGGTGACTCATTTCTTTCTTTACCAAAAACGTGTCTATTCAGAGGGTGAAGCCAAAGATGCAAATACTACATCAAAAAGATTCAAAGGGCTTTCAGCGCCAGTGAGCCTAAAGTTACACTGTTTAGCTGTCCAGCCCCCAGCCTGGGAGGCTGAAAGGGAGCCTGGAGGAGGACATGGAGACACAGCCGGCCACCTGGGGGAGCGTGTCCATCCATCACCAGTCCCGAGGAGAAGCAAGGTCGGCCTCTCCCGACCCTGAAGGGGCTTCAGACCGCCCGCTTACTGACAGTAAGACCAGGAGGCCCTGCAGGAGGAAAGGAGGGTCACTGGGCCCAGTGCTCTGTGACTGCGAAAGCACCCCCCATGCTGGCAGACTGTCCCGGCCTGGCGTCACGGGCTGGCCGGGCAAAGCTGCACTGCAAAGAGCCCGCTGTTGTCAGGGCTGCCTGCTAAGCTACAGCACGCACAGGGCCCCCTTTAACCTACAAACCCGTGTCCCATGATGTGAGCTAGAAATGCACACCCGTACCGTGATGTCGCACAAGAGCAGAACCTCCCATTTCTTCCGGGAGGCTGTTCCTTGCACTCCTGACAAAGTACACACGACTCAGGCCACAGTACCCCACGTGGCTCCCAGCCACACGCTCCTAAGAAACAAGCAGCTGAGTGAGGGAATGAGGAAGCCGTGCAGACTAAAACACATAAACACCGCTGTGCCAGAGAGCAGAAACGTGGGAACTCATAAAACGATACGCCAGGAGTCCAAAACAAGCCCCCAGAAATTAGAGGAGCAGCCGGCTCTGCGTGGCTCAAACCCACAGCATCGCCCAGGAAGCCCTCGCCTGCTCAGGGCAGGAGGGTGCGGCAGGCGGGGGCGTGGCCAGGTGGGGAACACCTGTCAGGAGAAGGCCCCCAGCCCTGCGGCCGGACTCTGGACGGCCACCGCCTCCGCCCCTGCTGCAGGACGGCCCCCGAGCTGTGGCCCTGCCGCCCGTGCAGAGCTGCGTGGTATCCCCGGCCACACCTGCTGGGCCACTCTATCATCATAAAGTTTTTTTTATAAGCACATGTGAATTAGGTCATCCACATGACCATTTTTTTAAGTCCGCTTCACTCCAATTGTAAATTGTAATTCATTAACTTCTGATGGCTTTCCACTCATAAATCAGTATTTAAATTTTTTCCATGGTCAGTTACCTTTGGCAAACACTGCCATAGTCAAAAAGGATATTTTACAAACCAGAGTTCAAACTAAATATTTCTATAGCTTGAGACATCTCGTTTTGAGGCCTGAAATGTCTGGCAGTTTTTGCATCTTGACGTTAATTCCAAGGGGTGCCATAGCTTAGCTGTCTTGACTTTCTATTACCTCTTTTTTTCTTCTTCTGTTTTTCCCCTGCGGCATAGGGGATCTTAGATCCTCAGCCAGAGTTCAAACCCTCATTCCCTGGATTCTTAGAAGAAGCATATGGAGTCCCCTCCCCAGTATAAGAATAACTGTGCTTATTCCTATCAGTGTACTAAGATACTTATTCAGTGTCTTAGTGTTTACTGTAATCAACCAAGATTACCAAGAGTAATGCTACCAGTTTTACCTTTACCCAAAGGAGGTTTATGTCAAGTGACAAATTTTTACTGAAATTTTAACTGCTTTGTTAAGTATAACTCTCAACATATAGTTTAAAAAAAAATACTACTTTTCTAGAGCAGGGGTTGGCAGACTTACTCTAACGGGCCAGACAGTAACTACTGCAGAGCTTGCCGTGAGGCCTCTTGCATCTACTCAGTTCTGCGCTTGTAGCAGGAAGACGATTGTGGGTAACAGATACATGAGCGTGCCTGGCTTCGTTCCTGCAAACCGGTACTGACAGGCACTGAAATCTGAATTCTGTACACTTCTTATGTGCCACAAAAACAGTATTCTTCTTTTGAATTCTTCCAACTATTTAAAAATGGAAAAGACATTCTTAGCTCTCAGGACCTACAAGAACAGCCTTCAGCCTGCATCTGGCCCGTGGGCTGCAGGTTGCCTCCCTGGTTCTTAGAAAGCAGCAGTGAAACCACCGCTCCCTGAAGCTTAGCATTGCAAAACGGGGCTGACCGTACCAGCCCTGCACCCGAACACGGAAAACCAAAGACAGAGAGACTACCCAGGGATGACGGAGATTTGAAGAAGTCGAGGCCCCAGGAGGCTCTCCGGCCCTGGCCGTGCATGGCCACCGTATCCTGGCACTCACGGCCATCAGCAGTGAAGGAGACCACCAGCCAGACTGGTGCCCATAGTTGCAGCCCGTGCAAAGCGCCCAGCGGGCTCAGAGAGGATCTTCCTGGTGGACAGGTTTCATCCTTCAAGTCACCACCCCCCACTTCGGCTGGCTCCAGGAGGCACAGGAAGCTCTTTCCTTCCCTCATCTCCGCCATGGAGTCCAGCCATCCAGAGTCCAGCTCCTCTGCCTGCTGATGGCCCGGAAGTCCAGCATCGACCATGTGTTTTGCCTGCACAAAGGAGCTGGAGGCCAGGGACTGGCTCTGGCGGCTCACAGCCAAGACCTGACGATCACTCTGGCAGTTCAACTCACCAAGCATCTTCTTCTGCCCGGGGAAAGAACGACTTACACAAAACATTTTTAAGAACACTCTAGCCCACTGTGGAAAATCTAGGCCCTTACCACATCAGAGAGGAGGGATGGGACAAGGGAAATTTGAAAATACTGTGGTTTGCTTAAAGTGCAGCAGCATCCGCTGAAGATGGCCCGACTGCTAAGGCCTCCCAAACTGCCGGGAGCTGAAATATCAGGGAGCAGACATGCACGTGGCCTTAAATTTTCAAAAGGATATCTGTATGCAAGCACAAACACTTCCCAGATCCCAATTAAGGGAAAAGGCAGCCAGGATGTGAAGGCTCTCGCGGACCCGCTATCCATGCCAGCCCTTGGCGCGATGCTTCCACCTCTCCCTGAGAGCTGAAGGGGCGTCCACAGTTAAAAACAAATTCCAAGGGTTTGCAGCCTCGCTCAAGAGTCTTTTATTCGTGGAGGAATGTCACGGCTCGAATCTTCCCATTCGATGCGGGGCGAGAATTCCAAAGGCCAAAGCGGCTGGGAAGGCAGGGCGCTTGGCCCGAGCTCAGTGCTTGCTGGCAGGATCTGTCTGGGTGCCAAGGAGCTTGCAGTGAGGGCCTCCATCTCCCCGGGGGGACGGTGCCCGGCTGCCTGGGCGCCACGCGCCTTCAGCGCGCCCAGCGGGCTCAGAGCGCGTCAGCCAGGCGCCCCAAGCACAGTGTGTAGTTGGCCCCCGCGTTGTTGTCCCAGTACTCGCCCTGGGCGCAGCGGTAGCAGATGCGAAGTGGACGGCGAGGCCGGGCGCGTCCGCGTCCTCTCCCTCCTTGGGCAGCAGGCCCGGGGGCAGGGACAGCGCGAAGTAGAAGCGCTCGGCGTCCGGCTCCTCCTCGGCGTCCCCGGGCTCCCCCGACGGCGCGTCCGGCGGCAGAGGCTTCCCCGGCTCGGGCCGCAGCTCGGCTGGCACGTCCAGGAAGGAGCGCCACTCGGTGAAGGTGTAGCGCACGGCCACGGCGCGCGGCCCCGGGCAGCCCAGCACGCGGCCCGAGCCGGTCACCTCCGCGCCGCCGGGCGCTCCGCACTGCACGCGCTCCAGGCACACGCGCTGTCTCCGCAGGCGCGCGGCCACTGCGCTCGGCCCGGGCAGCTCGAATAGGGGCTGCAGCCGGGGCGGCGGCGGCGCGCGGGGGGCTGCGGCCACCACCGCGGCCAGCAGGCCGGGGAGCCCCTCCAGGTCGTCGGCGCGCGCAGGGAAGCTGCTCAGGCGGGAGAGCACGGCGGGCGGCACCTGCGGCTCCTCGGCCTCGCTGAAGTGCTTCACGCGGGCCAGGCTCAGCCCCAGCGCGTCCGCGAACTGCACCCGCTTCTTGCACTTGGCGCAGCAGTCGCCCGGACCGAGCGGCGCGTCCTCGGCCGTCTCGCCGCCCTCCGGCCCCGGGGCAGGCGGCTGGCGCTGCCGCAGTAACTGGGCCGCCTGCAGGATCGTGTCGGCGGGCAGCGAGAAGGAGCGCGCCCGGCGGCGGCCCTCCAGCCGCGCCTCCTGCTCCCGCGGGGTGGCCGGCTCCTGCGAGGACCCGCGCTCGGCGTCGGGGTCCGGGGCCGCCGCCACGCAGCCGCCCTCCGTGAGGGGCGCTCCCGCGGCGGGCGGCTCCCCGGCTGCCCGGGGCTCTTCCGAGGGCGCGGGTCCTGGCGCCTCCGCACTTCGCAGCACCCCCTGGGACTCCATGACGCCCTGGCCCGGGTCTTGTCTTCGGGACGCTTGACGCCTGGGGAAGTGCAGAGAGAGCGCAGCGCCCGCCTCGGTCGGGAGGAGAAGGCAGTTCCAGTGGGGAGGCTCGGGGGTTTGGCCGCGCTGCCCGAAGCGGGGTGGGAGGAGGGCGCGGGCCGGGCGCGGCCGCAAGGACTGGAGCCGGGCCGCCGGGCGCGGAGTCCGGGCGGGCGGGGTCCCGGGGCTCCCCCGCTCACCCAGTCCTGCCCCCGAGCTCGGGAGTGAGCGCGCGCTCAGCTCGGTCGTCCTTCCCACCGCGAGGTCGGCCCCGCGGGTCTGGACGGGTCCGCCCTCCCGAGGGTCGCGGCGCGGTCTCCCGTGCGCCGTCACATCAGCCGAGGAGGCGCAAAACTGCGGGAAACTCGCAGCTGGGCGGCGGCGGGCCTCGCGGATCGGCCTCTCCTTCCTCCCCAAGTTCCAGGCGCTCGGAAGCGGGCCCGGCCCGGTGCGATCGCCCCACAGGCGCCGGTGGACCCGGACCAGGTCCGGGCCGGAGACCGCGCGGGGCCGGGGACCGGGCGGGGTCCGCTTCCGAGCGCCTCCGGAGGCCATTCGCGCGGGGCCCGGGCGCACGTCCCGCCCCGCCCCTCTCCCCGCCCGCCGCGCTCGGGCCGGAGCGGGGGACCTGGGTCACTGCCCGGCCTCCTGGAGCCGGCCCGCCGCGGGGAGGGGTGCTGGGGGTGCTGCCCTAAGCGACTTCTAGTTGGTTTCGCGTTGTTTCCTTTTTAAGGCTGGCTTTGGCTGCCTGCAGGTCGGAGTTTCTCAAGCGGCGGCTCGCTTCTGTCACCTGGCCGGGGTGTGTGAACTCAGCACTGGCCCCACCCTCGGGTTCAGTCTGTAGGCCCGGGGTGGGGCCGCTAAGTATTTCTCGCAGGAACACGCACGAGCTCCTTCGTGGCCTCCCACGCTAGCGTGGAACGCCTTGATTGCCTGTCAACTTGGGGACTTACAAGAGGCCCCAGATAGGCCTGGCGCGTCTACCTGTTGGAACAAAGACAAGATTTGGGGAAGATCATTGTTTCTACATTTACCTAAACGCTGACATAGGGCTTCCCTCATAGCTCAGTTGGTAAATCATCTGCCTGCAATCCAGGAAACGGGTTTGAATTCTGGGTCAGGAAGACCCCCTGGAGAAGGAAATGGCACCCCACTCCAGCACTCTTGCCTGGAGAATCCCATGGACAGAGGAGCCTGGTGGGCTGCAGTCCGTGGGGTCGCTAGAAGTCAGACACAACTGAGCAACTTCACTTTCACTTTTCACTTTCATGCATTGGAGAAGGAAATGGCAACCCACTCCAGTGTTCTTGCCTGGAGAGTCCCAGGGACAGGGGAGCCTGATGGGCTGCCGTCTCTGGGGTCGCACAGAGTCGGACACGACTGAAGTGACTCAGCAGCAGCAGCAAAAGTTCTCAGAGACTTTGAGGGTGTGGAGGCCCTCCCCGGCTCCTGCTTCATCAGCCC
>SJYC01040547.1:0-10313 GCA_006408675.1 Madoqua kirkii
CCCCTCCCCCCCATCCCGCTTGTCTATATAAGCCGGGAGCTTGCGGTAATAAAACAGAACTGCGTAGACGGAACCCTTGTCGCGTGTGATTGTCTTTCGCTCGTCAAGGGGCTGGGTTGTCAGACAGCAGGCTCACCTCTCCTCGTGGACCCCTCGGCTTTGCTGAGGGAAGTTCCACTGCCTCTCTCTTTCTGCGGAGCACCCACCGCACCCACTGTCACTGAGAACCAAGAGCTCACGGCCCAACTCCCACGTGGAGAGAAATGGCACCTTCCGGTTCAGTTAGCGTGATGGAGCTTCTGCCGCTTGTAGACCAGCATCCTCACCGGGAGGCATTTTTATTCATTTGTTTAGCTGCACCGGGTCTCTGTTGTGGCACGTGGGATCTTTCGTTGTGGCATGTGTTAGACCAGGGGGTCTAACCTGGGCCCCCTGCATTGAGAGTTCACTTCTGCAAACCCTCAGCATCACTGCCTGCTTCCCTGGGATGGCCTCTTACCAAGTCCTGCCCTGGCTCATAAGTTTTATCTCCAATTAGCACATCTCTGCTTGCAGAGCAGGGACTGTGTCTAATTGGTCTTTCTTACTTTCCCGGGGTGTAGAATCGGAGGCGTGGTCTGAACTAAAGACCGAGGAGACAGGATAGCCGAGTTTCCATTTCAGTGCCGCCTTCTCTGCAGGGTCTATGGCCTGTCTGGGCTGTGGTCTCACCTGTAAAGGGTGCCATGTGCCCACCCGCTTGAAGAGGCAGGCAGGCCGTGCAAGAGGCCCACGGCCTCAGCACCAGGTGCCCACCGGCATGAAGAAGTAGGCAGTGCAGGAAGCCCCCGGCCTCGGTGCACAGTAACTGTTTTATGTTACACGGTGTGTTCATTCACTCATTCACCATTCCTTCGTTGCCTGCCTGCTCCGTGCCAGACACTCCTGGGTACCGGGAACACAGCCGTCAACACAATGCAAGTCTGCCTCCTGGGAGCTCACATTCTAGCGTCAGGATGGGAGCGAAACAACACTCATGAATGAAGTACGCAGCTGCCTGTAATGATGCCTGTGGGAAACATGGGCTTCCCTGGCGGCTCAGTGGCCAAGAATCTACCTGCCAGTGCAGGAGATCAAGTTCAGTCCCTGGGCCAGGAAGATTCCCTGTCTGCCTGCTCCGTGCCAGACACTCCTGGGTACCGGGAACACAGCCGTCAACACAATGCAAGTCTGCCTCCTGGGAGCTCACATTCTAGCGTCAGGATGGGAGCGAAACAACACTCATGAATGAAGTACGCAGCGTGCCTGTAATGATGCCTGTGGGAAACATGGGCTTCCCTGGCGGCTCAGTGGCCAAGAATCTACCTGCCAGTGCAGGAGATCAAGTTCAGTCCCTGGGCCAGGAAGATTCCCTGGAGAAGGAAATGGCAACCCAATCCAACATTCTTGCCTGGGAAATCCCAAAGGCAATGGCACCCCACTCCAGCGCTCTTGCCTGGAGAATCCCAGGGACGGGGGAGCCTGGTGGGCTGCTGTCTATGGGGTCGCAGAGAGTCAGACACGACTGATGTGACTTTGCAGCAGCAGCAGCACATAGTAGAGACTCCTTAGACGAGCTGACTGAGTTTAGTTCTCTCCCCTACCCTCCCATCCCCCACTTCCTCTCAGTCCCGACATCCCGTTTCCAATGAGACTGCATAATGTGGGGCCCAAACTCTGGAAACAAGGCAGTGTAGACGTCATGCATTGGCCCCGGGCACAGGCCTGGAAAGGGCGGCTGCACCGGAGAACGGTGCCCACACCACGTCCTGCCAGTGACCTGGGAAGACACCTGCGGGTGGTTTGAGGTGCGTCTTCCTCCCGGGAGCAGACTGTTGTACTCCCAAGTTTGCATTCCTCAGGGATCGATGCTCGCTGCCCTGTGAAGTCAGGACTGTCAACAGCGGACTAGGCCTGTGGGGTGAGGGGCTGGGAGGCGTGGGCTGGCTTGAGTTTCTGACCCCGGGCACTGGCCTCCTGCCATGTGGCCTGGCCTTGTGTTTCTGCTGCAGAAGCTGTTCACCTTTCCTCCGCTTCCTCTGGACTCTGACGTCCCGGAGTCCAGCGTGGACCTCCCCCATGTGTGGGCCAAGAGACAAGGGCACCACAGTGCAAACACCTGCTTGTCAACAGAGGAAGACCAAAGGCCCGGCGTCGGGAGGTAGGCACCCACACCCAGAGCAAAGCAGAAGATGGGGACGTGGGATCTTTTTCAAAGGGAAGAATGAGGCTTAGAGCGTCTGCTTACACGCTCAATGTAGGCTTCTCCTGAGATGTTAAATGTGCGAAAGTCAATTTATTCCTGCAACATTCCCATAGCCAAGCATGAACATGTTAGTTCATACAAATTTTAAACCTTCATATCAGAGTATGTTGCCATTTCCTTCTCCAGGGGATCTTCCTGACCCAGGGATCGAACTCGGGTCTCCTGCACTACAGGCAGATTCTTTACCAACTGAGCTAAAGGGAAGCCTTCCCCTCTCATCGGGTCCTACCTCCGTCACGGGCTGTTGTTACTTTCCCAGTGAAAAACAGTTAATGCAAGGAGAACAAGATGGGAGCAGGAATTTTTACCGTGAAAAAACCTAAAAGAAATTAAAGTAGAAAAAAAAGGAAAACAGACAGCAGACATTGAAGCAATTTGAGATACTCAAATAGTGCGGAGACACAAAACCGTGAATCTAAGTATAACACGATCAAACAAGAGTAATCACAGGACTTCCTGGAGGCTTTCCTGGCGGCTCAGGCAGTAAGGAATTCGCCTGCTGATGGAAGACACAGGGGTTTGATCCCTGGTCTGGGAAGATCTCACGTGCCGCGGAGCAACTAAGCTCGTGTGCCCCAACTACTGAGCCCGTGCTCTGGAGCCCGGAGCCACAACGACTGAAGCCCCCAGCCCTGCAGCCCGCGCTCCGCAGCAAGAGAAGCCACCGAAATGAGGAGCCTGCAGCACACCGCAACTGGAGAGCGACCACCGCTGGCTACAGCTGGAAAAGGCCCGCAGCACAGACGCACTGACGCTTTTCAGCTGCGATGCTGGAAATCAGCCCTGAGTATTCACTGAAAGGACTGGTGCTGAAGCTGAAACTCCAGGACCTTGGCCATCTGATGAGAAGAGCCGACTCATTGGAAAAGACCCTGATGATGGGAAAGATTGAGGGCAGGAAGAGAAGGGGACAACAGAGGGTGAGATGGTTGGACGGCATCTTTGACTCAATGGACATGAGTTTGAGTGAACTCCGGGAGTTGGAGATGGACAGGGAGGCCTGGCGTGCAGCAGTTCATGGGGTCACAAAGAGCTGGACATGACTGAGTGACTGGACTGGACTGAACTGAGCATAGAAGACCCGGCACAGCTAATAAATAAATCTATATATATTTTTAAGAAAAGAATGATAACAGTAATGGACTGAGATAGAGAGGGGAAGAGGTAACGGCTGGAGGCAGACAGCTCAGGGTCTCCAGTGGAGGCCTCAACTTGGACCCAGGGTGCCCATGAGTCCCCCACCCAGGGATGCCTGGAAGCTGAGCTACTCAGAGCCCCGGCAAGGCCCAGAAACAGAAAAAGGTGAGACCAGAGGGAGGCCAGGCTGGGGGCAGGACGTTGCCCCGGCCAACTCTCCCTGGCCCCGGCGCTGGGCTGAGGGAACAGGGCTGAGTGTAGGGTGTAAGCTAAAGGTGGGGTCTTAGACTTCGTCCCCATAGATGGTTGCGAGCTGTGGGTCTGGGCAGAGAGCTGGCAGCATCCGAGGCATTCCTGCAGGACCTGTTTCCAGTGGTGACCCCTCGGGGCCAAGAGAAGTGTGGCTCCAGGCTTCTCCCTGGACTCCAGCCTCGTCCGCTCTCCAAGCAGAGAGCCCGGTCGGGCTCTTCAAGGGCATGAACTCCGAGGCAGACCCGGAACGACAGTAGAGGAGTCTTGGGGCTTCCCTGGTGGCCCAGCGGCTGAGACTCCCTGCCCCAGTGCAGGGATCCCGGGCTTGACCCCGGGTCAGGGAACGAGATCCTTCCTGCTGCAGCTGAGACCCTGTGCAGCCAGACAAGCAAATGACTGCTTTTCGAAAAGGAGTCACGACCGCACTGGAGCCTGATGTGGGGGAGCAGACCACCCGAAACCTCGGAACGGAGACAGGAGGGCGTCAGGCGGCGCTCCTGGGTCCGCCCCACCGACCTCTTTGATGCCAAGGTTGGGACAGAGGGTAAATGTGGAGGCTGGAGCTGCTTCTTTGGGTTAAGCACCCGCCAGGCTCTCCGTTACTGCGGGCTGGACAGCAGGGTCACTGCGCTTTCGGCTCCTGGGATATTACGTCAAAACTATCTTCAGAGCAAAATTAAGACATCACTTGCCTTTTTCACTTTGCAGGCATCTGCACTGCGCAGAAGCAGTGCTGAGTAAAACTGTGCCCACGTCATTTAAGAATATCCTGATAAACCACTACAAATTATACTGTGAAGTCTCAACACTGAGTCCCTGACCTTAATATCCTCTGTGACAAAATGGGCCACACGCAGAAAGCCCTTCTACTCCTGACGTGCGATGACTGCCCTGGGGAAGGGCACCAGGAGATTGCTGTGAGCTGAGCCAGGAGCTTTTATTTTATTTTATTTTTTTCATGAAACATAATTTCTACTCAAAGGAATGATGACTAAACCATGGACATTCACATTCAGGTGTGGAATAATTTTCTTTAAAATTACTGAAGCAAATCTCTGACTTCAGGGGAAGCAACTGGAAGAATGCATTGCCAATCCTGAAATCTGAACTTTGAAGGAAAAATGATCGTTTGAAATGTCTGCATCTACCGTGGGACCAACAGCTTCCCAGCAAGGACAGGCTTCTCTGACGGGGTCACCGGTGCAGCAGGTGGGACTTTTGGTAGCGGGTGATGACAGACAGCCAGGTTTGGGAGATCTGCATTTCTCAGTAAATCCGAATTTTCCAAACAGCCCGTGTCTGACGTCACGCGTGGGGGCCACTGGGTATAAAACAGACAAACAGTAGCACAGGGAACTACATTCAACAGAAATAATCTATAACGGAGAAGAGTCTGAAAAAGAGCAGATAGAGGGAGTCAGTTTGCTTTTCATCTGAAAGCAACACAGCACTGAAATCAACTGTACTTCAATTTTTAAAAACAATTAAAAAAAATCTTTTAATTATCCCTGTAGGGCATCTCTGTGCTGGAAGTCAACACGGGGGGTAAACTTAAGGCCTACTAAGGCCTCTTCTGAGCCTGCACCCTTGCCAAGGTATGTCTGTGACTTTCTGATCGCTTTACATATACGGTTTCTTTTGACTATTTTAATTCTTTAATGTCTGACTCCCAAAAGGGGAAAAAGAAAAACTTAAAGGAGGGAGAAAAATAGAATCTAAAAACAAGCACCAGTTATTTTTCTTAAGATTTTTTAAAAAATGTATTTGGCTCCACCGGGTCGTAGCTGCTACACGCAAAATCTCCCATCTTCACTGGGCGGCTGGGATCTTCAGTAGCAGCATGCAGACTCTTCAGTTGTTAATCTTTTGTTATAGTTGTTCAGTTGCCAAGTGTTATCTGACTCTTCAAGACCCCATGGACTGCAACACACCAGGCTTCCATCTTTCACCATCTCCCGGAGTTTGCCCACGTTCGTGTCCACTGAGTTGGTGATGACATCCACCCATCTCATCCTCTGTCACCTTCTTTTTCTCCTGCCTTCACTCTTTCCCAGTATCAGGGTCTTTTCCAACGAGGCAGCTATTCGCATCAGGTACCCAAAATATAACCTAGTTCCCTAACCAGGGATCACACCCTGGCTCCCTGCACTGAGTCTTAGCCACTGAACCACCAAGGAAGCCCCAGGCCCCAGCTCTTTAAATGTCCTGGAAGCTGTTTCTGCTGAAAGAGGCAGGGTGTGTAACAAGGGTGGTGAAGGTTGCAAAAATGCGGACCACCTCCGGGTCTGCGGGCTTCCCTTGTGGCTCAGCTGGTAAACAATCCGCCTGTAATGAGGGAGACCTGGGTTCAATCCCTGGGTTGGGAAGATTCCCTGGAAAAGGGAAAGGCTACCCACTCCCGTATTCTGGCCTGGAGAGTTCCATGGACTGTATGGTCCACGGGGTCGCAAAGAGTCAGACATGACTGAGTGAGTTTCACTTTCGCTTTCTCTGGGTCTGCTGATAAGAGCACAGAGCCCTGTTCATGGAGGGTGGGGTCCTTCTTGCCTCCCCTGGCCCCTGGCTCCTCCAGGCTGCCTGTAGCCAGTTCTCGGAGCCTGCCTGCCCGGGGGCAGTGCTGGGGGCAAGTGCTGGGTCGGTAGGAAACAGCAAGTGCTGCTGTGATAGGAGCTGAAATCGACCAACCTTGACAGGTATGAGAAATGGTCATAAAGTGTGGTTTTCAGCCACCAGTTTCTTTCTTTATAATTTTATTACTTTGTTGTTGTTTAAAAACAATTGTATTGAGAGAGCAATGGTTTACAACATTTTGAAAGTGAAAGGCACTCAGTCACGTCCAACTCTTTGTGACCCCACGGAATTCCCCAGGCCAGAATACTTGAGTGGGTTGCCTCTCCCTTCTCCAGGGGATCTTCCCAACACAGGGATCAAAGCCAGCTCTCCTGCCTTACAGGCAGATTCTTTACCAGCTGAGCTACCAGGGAAGCCCAAGAATACCGGATATCTTATACATGTCCAAATTTTTTTCTTTAAAAAATTGATGGTAAAAGAAGACTTCCATGAATGAAACTGCCATCTTGGCCTCTTTAAAGCCTGCAGTTCAGCGGCATCAGGAACACCCACTGTGTTGGGCACCATCACCAGCTGGACTCCTTCCATCTTCCCAAACTGAAACTCTTCATTCATGAAACAGTCACTCCTCTTTCCGCCCGCTCCCCAGCCCCTGACAACAACCATTCTACTTTCTGCATCCGTGCATCCGATGAATCTAAGTGCTTCATATAAGTGGAATCATGCTATGACGGGCTTATTTCACTCAGCATAACATCTTCAGCGCTCGTCCACGCTGTAGCCCATGTCAAACGTCCTTCATTTTAAAGACTGCATAATATTCCGATGTGTGTTTATGCCGATGTGTGTTTATCTGCGCATCCTCTGATGGTCACTAGAGGTAAGTAGACAACCGGTTCCTTGAGCCGAGGTTAGACCTCACAGCTGAAATCACTGGGGGGTGACGGTTGCTGAAGCAGAGCAGTGTACGCCTGTGTCAGAGTGTGGGGTTCACTGACCGAGTGCCACCGGGACCTCCACTCTGCAGCCTGTGATACAGGCTGTGGGGGTTGCAGGGCGAGAGAGATGAAGAAATACAGCTTCTCATAGATGTCTTGCTGGGTTTTAAGGGAAAAAAAAATTCCTCTTTAAATTTCCCTCCCAGTTTGGACCGCTTTCAATCCTTCTCTCACGGCGGTGGTGTTCAGCCGCCCAGTCGTGTCTGCCTCTGCGGCCCCATGGACGGCAGCATGCTAGGCTTCCCTGGCCTTCAGTAGCTCCCAGAGCTTGCTCAGACTCACGCCCGTTGAGTCAGTGATGCCATCCAACCATCTCGTCTTCTGTCGCCTCCCTCTCCATCCACCCTCAATCTTTGCCAGCATCAGGGTCTTTTCCAATGAGTTGGCTGTTCACATCAGGTGGCCAAAGTATTGGAGCTTCAGCATCAGTGCTTTCAGTGAATATTCAGAGTTATTTTCCTTTAGGATGGACTGGTTGGATCTCCTTGCTGTCCAAGGGACTCTCAAGTCTTCTTCAGCACCACAGTTCAAAAGGATCAATTCTTCGGCGCTCAGCCTTCTTGATGGTCCAACACTGACATCCATATATGACTACTGGAAAAACCATAGCCTTGACTAGAAGGACCTTTGTCGGCAAAATGGCGCCTCTGCTTTTTAATATTCCGTCTAGCTCTGTTGTAGCTTTCTTCCAAGGAGTAAGCGTCTCTTACTTTTGTGGCTGCAGCCACTGCCCGCATTGATTTTGGGGCCCAAGAAAATAAAATCTGTCAGTTTCCACTTTTTCTCCATCTCTTGCCACGAGGTGATGGAACCAGATGCCAGGATCTTAGTTTTCTGGATGTTGAGTTTTAAGTACTTTAATGTTAGGCTCTTACTTCTTGGAAGGTGACGCTATATGCCAGGCCACCTGGGGACCCGTGTTTATAAGGACTACATTGAAATGAGATGTGTGTTTTCATAAACTCTATCCAGTGACAAACTGGCTGCTACCCAGTTTGTATAGAAAAGTGGACAAAGCATCCTTGGCTTTCCTGTCGTGGGAGGAGAGAAGGCTGGCATGGAATGCTCAGATTTCCTCTCCTTCCTGACCTCCTGTCCGATCTCAGGCTCCAAGGAAAGTGGGCTCTGTTTTCTGAGCAAACATCTTCATGATGCCAAACAAACTGGACGGAAAGTCAGCAGCTAGCAGACAGCGGTTTGGTCTCTGGATGGCAGAGGCACCAGCAGGGGTGGCTGGCTCAGTCCTCTGCTTTATCCTACAGACTTAAGACTTAACTGTCAGAAGACCGTTTCAGGCTTAAGAAGGGGAACCAGGGCTCTCAGCCAGAGGGATCTGGGCTTCTCTGTTTTGGAAAGCAGGAACGTCACGCCCAGTGTCTCTTACTCTGGTAGACAGTGAGCCGATGGGTAACTTCGGGACTGGGGGCCTCGCGCCCAGGGCAACGCAAAGGGAAAGAAGAGCGTGCTGCGGTGGAGGCAGCGCGGCCCCCCACCCCCACCCGGCACCCACACCCGCGCAGTCGTGGCAGCCTGCTACTTTTTATTTTTAACTCTGAGGGCACGGATTAGAGCCTTCATTTCTGTCCCCACAGGCTCCCGTCTGAGCGCGGACTCGGCAGAGACAGCAGGCTCCCTCTCGGCGGCCGCACAGCTCCTTAATTGGCCTGAAAAGTGGCAGCCGGTCGGCAGCGCTGCTGCTCCCCGGCTGGGCCGGCAGGGCCCCTCTGGGCGCCCTCGCGCGAATCCCCTCTCCGTTCCTTCTCCATCAACCTCATTCCTGGGACCAGCTCCCCTGAGAGCCTGGTCACGTGGTACCGACAGTCTGGGGCGGCACCTCCTGCCCGCCTGTGGGCAAGCCCTCAGCCAGAGCGTGGTCTCCGGCCCCTCTGCCCCCGGGGCCCCGATGGGCGGCCCCGTCTGCTACCGCCTCAGACGGCAGGCTTGCCCCAACTGTCTCTAGAGCACTTGTCCATCTGCCTTTTAACTGCTCCCTCTCCTGCCTCTCGGGGCTTCTCCTGGGCTTCCTGGGTGGCTCAGTTGGTCAAGAATCTGCCTGCAATGCTGGAGACTTGGGTTTGATTCCTGGGTCAGGAAGATCCCTGGGAGAAGGAAATGGCAACCCACTCCAGTCTTCTTGCCTGGAGAATCCCATGGACAGAGGAGCCTGGCGGGCCACAGTCCATGGGGTCACAAGAGTCGGGCACGACCTAGCACTATCTTTCTCCGGCCTCACAGTTCCTTACTGGGCTGACTGCCCAGCCTGGCCCCAGGCGTCCGTCCTGGGAGGCTGGGGTGCACTGGACCCCCACGTGGGTGGGAGCAGCTTCCTGGCTCCCGCCGGAAGCAGCAAGGGCTGGAGTTGCCTTGGCCTCGGTTTCTCCTTCTGCCCATGAAAAGGGTTGGATTCAATCAATGTGTCCTCAAATTCCGGTTTTCTTTCAATGGTTTTATTCAAACTGGTTGACTAAAAAATATAGTCACAACCCTAAAGGAGAGAGTTAGTTGGTGGGACTGTTCAGGACTCCAAGCCCAAGAGAGGGCATCTCAGTTATCTCTGAGAAAACTGCTCCAAGGAAGTGGGAGGGGGAGTCAAGCGGTTGCAACCAAAGGAGCTAGCAGTCTGAACATCAGTGATCAGGTATCAAATTAAGGAATTTAGTGTCCTGTGCATGGGACGATGCAAGCCTCTGGGCTCACGGAACCTCGTGCACCTCAGCTACCTGAGGCCAAATCCTGCTTCCGGTCCACTGTAAGGATGGACAGATGTGGCCTCCGGCTCCGTCGTGCTCCTCAGCAATCTCCTGACGGTGGGGGTGGGGGCGGTAGCAGCCGCTGGATCGCAGTTTGGGGGCCCTCATTCACAGCTGGAGGCCAGAAATTCCTGACGGCTGTGGCACTTGTTGCTGATTGATATGGCAGGAGATACTTTCAGATCCCTTATGATTATACAGTGGAAGTGAGCAATAGATTTAAGGGGCTAGATCTGATAGAGAGCTGTATATTGTATAGTGTCAAGGCTGTATATTATCACCCTGCTTATTTAGCTTCTATGCAGAGTACATCATGAGAAA
>SJYC01040548.1:0-55951 GCA_006408675.1 Madoqua kirkii
TCGTTGGATCTCCTTGCAGTCCAAGCGACTCTCAAGCGTCTTCTCCAACACCACAGTTCTAGTTGGTAGTAATTTGCATCCTATCTGTGTGGATGGAGGGGATGGGCAAGGAGAACTGGGTAGGAGAGTTTGTACAAGGCTAGGTAAGTGATTTCTCACCTTCTGGGCTAGGGAGGTGATTGAAATTGATTCTCTTTGGAAATAGTTATGATTAACTATTGGGGGTGCCCTGTTTACTCTCTCCCACAATGTCTGACCCTAGTAGTTGCAGCTCTGTTCCAAGATGGTGCCTCCTTCCTCAGACTCTGGGAATCTGGTGCTATTTTCTACCCTCTTCCTGTTGAAGTCAACCTACCCAATGTAGGTGACTTTCTTGAGTGAGAATTAGTTCACCCTACATCTGCACATCAGGAAGCACTCTCATACCCCATGTCCTAGTGAATTCTGGGAAAGCAGTTCCAAGTATTCCCATTAAACCTCCTTCACTGACAAGAGGTAAAAGGGCAGCTCTCTCCTTACCTTCTATATACTGTCACACACATTCCTGAGATGGGGGCAGGGGAGATGAGACTTATTTCCATAAAGGGCCAGATAGCAAGTATTTTAGTTTCATGGGCCGTATGGTTCTGCTGCAACCATTCAACTCTCCCACTGTAGTACAAAAACAGCCATAGACACTAGATATACAAATGAGTGTAGCTGTGTTACAATAAAATTTTATTTAAAAAACATGAAGCAGATAACCCAATTAAAAAGTAGGCAAAGGATTTAGATAGACATTTCTCCAAAGAAGACATACAAATGGCAAATGAGCACATGAACTGATGCTCCACATCATTAGCCATTAGGGAAATAAAAACCAAAACCACAGTGAGATGTCACTTTACACTCACTAGAATGGCTGTAATTAAAAAGACAGACAATAACAAGTGCTGACAAGGATATGGAGAAGTTGGAAACCTCATGTCTTACTGATGGGAACGTAAAATTGTGAAGCCAATTTGAAAATTAGTCTGGTGTTCCTCAAAATGTAAAACATATAATTATTAATTTTACTCCAAGGTATCTACCCAAGAGAAAAAAATTAAAAAAACATTTGTCCATGAAATTCACACAACCTCTATAGAAAACAGTATGGAGGTTCCTCAAACATTTTAAATAAAACTGCTATATGATCTAGCAGCCCAGTTCTGGATATATATCCAAGGGAAGTAAAAACAGAATCTCAAAGAAATATCTGTACTCCCATATTCACTGCAGCATTTTTAACAATACCCAAGATATGAAAACGACAAATGAAATGTCCTTCAACAGATGAATGAATAAAGAAGTTGTGGTATATGTATACAATGGAATATTATTCAGCCACAACCAAAAAAGATCCTGTCTGAGGGCAGGTTTTTGTATGTTAGTCACTCAGTGGTGTCCGACTCTTTATGACCCCATGGACTATAGCTCACCAGGCTCCTCTGTCCATGGAAATCTCCAGGCAAGATTACTGGAGTGGGTTACCATTTCCTTCTCCAGGGCATCTTCCCAATCCAGGGCTCAAACCTGGGTCTCCTTCATTGCAGGCAGATTCTTTACTGTTTGAGCTATCAGGGAAGCCCCTGAGGGCATGATGCTAAGTGAAATAAATGTGGCAGAGAAAGAGAAAAACTGTATGATATCACTTACATGCATAATTTACAAAAGCCAAACTAGTAGAAATAACAAGTAGAATGGCAGTTATCAAATGCTGGCTGTAGGGAAAACATGGAGTTGGATTATAATGTTCAGTTATAAAGCAAATAAGTTCTGGGGATCTAATTTACAGCATGATGTTAATAATGCTGTATTATATACTTAAAATTTGCTAAGAGAGTAAATCTTGAATATTCTCACTACATAAAGAAATGGTAATTATGTAATATGATAGAAGTTGGCTAAATTCTATATACTGTCACACACATTCCTGAGATGGGGGCAGGGGAGATGAGACTTATTTCCATAAAGGGCCAGATAGCAAATATTTTAGTTTCATGGGCCGTATGGTTCTGCTGCAACCATTCAACTCTCTCATTGTAGTACAAAAACAGCCATAGACACTAAATATACAAATGAGTGTAGCTGTGTTACAATAAAATTTTATTTAAAAAACATGAAGCAGATAACCCAATTAAAAAGTAGGCAAAGGATTTAGATAGACATTTCTCCAAAGAAGACATACAAATGGCAAATGAGCACATGAACTGATGCTCCACATCATTAGCCATTAGGGAAATAAAAACCAAAACCACAGTGAGATGTCACTTTACACTCACTAGAATGGCTGTAATTGAAAAGACAGACAATAACAAGTGCTGACAAGGATATGGAGAAGTTGGAAACCTCATGTATTACTGATGGGAACGTAAAATTGTGAAGCCAATTTGAAAATTAGTCTGGTGTTCCTCAAAATGTAAAACATATAATTATTAATTTTACTCCAAGGTATCTACCCAAGAGAAAAAAATTAAAAAAACATTTGTCCATGAAATTCACACAACCTCTATAGAAAACAGTATGGAGGTTCCTCAAACATTTTAAATAAAACTGCTATATGATCTAGCAGCCCAGTTCTGGATATATATCCAAGGGAAGTAAAAACAGAATCTCAAAGAAATATCTGTACTCCCATATTCACTGCAGCATTTTTAACAATACCCAAGATATGAAAACGACAAATGAAATGTCCTTCAACAGATGAATGGATAAAAAAGTTGTGCTATATGTATACAATGGAATATTATTCAGCCACAACCAAAAAAAGATCCTGTCTGAGGGCAGGTTTTTGTATGTTAGTCACTCAGTGGTGTCCAACTCTTTATGACCCCATGGACTATAGCTCACCAGGCTCCTCTGTCCATGGAAATCTCCAGGCAAGATTACTGGAGTGGGTTACCATTTCCTTCTCCAGGGCATCTTCCCAATCCAGGGCTCAAACCTAGGTCTCCTTCATTGCAGGCAGATTCTTTACTGTTTGAGCTATCAGGGAAGCCCCTGAGGGCATGATGCTAAGTGAAATAAATGTGGCAGAGAAAGAGAAAAACTGTATGATATCACTTACATGCATAATTTACAAAAGCCAAACTAGTAGAAATAACAAGTAGAATGGCAGTTATCAAATGCTGGCTGTAGGGAAAACATGGAGTTGGATTATAATGTTCAGTTATAAAGCAAATAAGTTCTGGGGATCTAATTTACAGCATGATGTTAATAATGCTGTATTATATACTTAAAATTTGCTAAGAGAGTAAATCTTGAATATTCTCACTACATAAAGAAATGGTAATTATGTAATATGATAGAAGTTGGCTAACACTATTGTGATAGTAATTGTGTAATATATTTATGTATCCAATCAACATTTTGTACATCTTAAACTTATCCACTCTTATATATCAATTATCTCTCAATAAAGCTAGGAAAAATAGAAAGACCACATATGTCCGTGCAAAAACTTGAGCACAGCTGTTCATAACATCATTATTTCCATCTAAAAAATTGGAAATAACCTAAATGCCCATTAACTGGTGAATAGATAAACAAAAGATGATATATTCATGCAAAGGAATATTATTCAACCATAAAAAGGAATAGAATATTTATACGTGCTGCAACATGGATGAAAGACCACATAATGTGCCAGCTAATTTATATAAAATGTTCAGAATAAGCAAATCCATAGAGACACAAAGTAAATTAGTGGTTGCCTTGGACTGGGGGCAGATGAGGAGGCAATGAAGAGTGACAGCTAATGGTGCAAGCTCTCTTTCTGGTGTAATGAAAATGCTCTAAAATTAGATTATGGTGATGGCTGCACAACTCTGTAAATTTGCTAAAAATTGTACAGTTTAAACAACCAAATCTTATAGCATATAAATTATACCACAATGACGTTAACAACAGGCCCCAAGCTGGGTTTTGTTTGAGAGTCCATTTTGCTGAGTCCTGAGTCTATGCTCTACCCAGATCACCTTCAATGCAGTTTTTACTTTTCTATTTCTGGCTTTGGTCTCCTTCAGTGTGTGAATAGCATACTAGCAGCTCAGCTTAGAGGCCTGTCCTTGGCTCTGGAACTGCTTTGCCCTGGGCACAGTTTACAGCCAAAAATGTCTGCAAATTTTCATCCCACGGGAATGGTTAACCAATAACTGTCAAGTTGGGGATTATGAAAGGCCAGCCTTCTTGCCTTGGGAAGAAACAATCTGAGATATTATACAATTTACACTCCTGAGTTCCCCTGGGGGAAGCAACCTTCCTTAGGACCTTTTTCCTGAGATGACAGCTTTGCCTGGTTTCTGTCCATCTCTGTTCCAACTCTCTCACTCCCTTTATAAATAATTTTCTAAATAATTGCTTGCATATCCTTGTTCTAGTGTCAGCTTCTGAGGACTTAGTCAAAGAAGCTCTCTCTGAAGAGGTGAATTTTAGCTAACTTTTAAAAGATGAGAAGGAGAAAAGATAGCAAAACACAAAACAAAGACATCATACTTATTTCTTACATATTCTTTTCCAAACCTAGGAATATACAGGCTATATTCCGAATTTATAATAAGTAAAAGCACCTATGAACTTAACATAGGTGCATGTCACACAGTGTCGTTTGTCTGAAGTTGTCCCATACTAGACTTATTAACTCCAATCCACCAATCCCATATTCTTCTCCAGACCCCTGTGAGATTTTCCCTCTTGTTATGTTCTCAATTGCAGTTAGTGTTATGACCATCCATCATTGTTTCAGTGATGAAATCTAGGACTTTCTATTGTTCCTCACCACCCCTAAGTGCCTTTCACTCACATCCACTATATTCAAAAATTACCCATCTCTCTTACTGTATTTCCCAAATATTCTACTAGTCTTTCTTTCTATTTCAGTTCATTTCAGATACCAGTGCCATATTCTGGGCCTTAATCATATGCCAAAAGCCTCCTGGTCTACTAACCTAGATCCTTGCCCATTTCCAGTCCATGCTCTTCCTAGTGGCCTGAACAGGGAAATCTACATAAAGTGCACATTTGTATATGTCACTGCAATACTCACAACTTTTTGAGGACATCCTTACATAAAGTGCACATTTGTATATGTCACTGAAATACTCACAACTTTTTGAGGACATCCTTACAGAGACAGTATTAATGTCCAAATTTATTATAACAAATGCTTGCGCTTGTTTTTGTTTCTATTTATTCTTCTGGTCTCAACTCACCATCTCCTTTTATGTTCCAACAACATACAATGAGGTAAAGTGTACCACCTATACAGATTTTTTTTCCATAGCTGCATGCCTTCTCTGCCCCAAAACTTCTTCTCCTCTTTTCATTCAATAACTCCTATAGTCTGTTCTACTATTCCATGACATGTATATTCCTGAAATCAATATGCTGAGCAAAAGTGCACAATAACACCAACCTTTCACCTCCACCAAAATAAGGTCAGGAGCATAGCACGTTTTGGTGACACATGTAAAAATTAGATAGAATCCCAAGAAAAACAGTTTTATACACCTTGAATGGGTAAGAGAAATACAAATGCTGCAATAAATATGAAACTTCATCCTGAGACCTGAAACTTGCTTGTTGAAGTGCAGCAAAAGAACTGTAGCCTGTGAATTATTGTGAAGTGGTAGAAAGAGGGTTATGTGAAATCAGAAGGAAAGTTGTGACACCATATGTGGCTTTTAACACCCTCAGTGAACTGAGGAAGCTGTTGGATGTTGGAAGTATTTGTACCTGTTCATTTTGTAATTTTTATGAAGCTATTTTAGTAGACTGCACATTTATATGTTTCCTCAATGGTTCTCATGAATAAGCAAGTACTCAATTGGTATCATGCTCAAATTATTCTTCAATATATTAATCATACTGAAACAAATTCATATTGTCAAAATAAGCTTTATAGAAGAACTGACTATACTTATCTTTTGAAAGATAAAAGAGTGGCCAGAAAATATACCAAATGAGTCTTGGAGCATCTTGGAATTTTATAAAATAAGAAAGTACTCAAAAAAGAACATATTCCACAATGATGAGATTATGTTAAAGTGATATAGGAACCAACTGATAGAGTGTCCAGTGACCAAGACTGGAACAATTTAATTTGAAGAACAAAATAAAGAAAATAGAATAAAACCCAAAGTACACAAAATATTCATGATATAAATAAATGATTGAGTAGCTAAATAAATGGAAGAAATAAATTGCCTGTGCAAAAACATTTTAAATAATTGATATAGATACTGTATCAAGAAGGGGAACATAATTTCATGTCACTTAAGCATAGGCTGTGAAAAGTAACTTCCTTTCAAAGAGCACAGAATGGAAATGGACTGAGGGTTGGGGTGTACTTTATGGGGGTGCACTTTATAGGGGAGAAACCAGACAAAAAGTACCTCAGCCAGGTGATCTGGTGATCAAAGTCAACATTAACAGTGATACATCATGTTGACTGTAAGACCTTTGACATGATGTGATAAAAATGACATTTTAGTTCTTGTCCTTCTCTCAAAAGTCTATAATACCAGTCTAATAATAAGAAAAAAACATTAAACAAATCACAATAGAGGGGCATTTTATAAGTGACCAATAAGTCTAGAAAATTTCAAGGTCATCAAAAAAGAAGGAAAGTCTGAGAAACTCAGAGATAAGAGTAGCCTAAGGAACAGAACCAAAAATATAACTCTAGAAATAAGTCAGTGAAGGCAATGGCACCCTACTGCAGTATTCTTGCCTGGAAAATCCCATGGACAGACGAGCCTGGTGGGCTGCAGTCCATGGGGTCACTAAGAGTCGGATACTACTGAATAACTTCACTTTCACACATTGGAGAAGGAAATGGCAACCCACTCCAGTGTTCTTGGCTGGAGAACCCCAGGGACAGGGGAGCCTGGTGGGCTGCCATCTATGGGGTGGCAAAGAGTTGGACACTGAAGCGACTTAGCAGCAGCAGCATTTATCTTTGCCAGTCCCAAAATGTCACCTGTTCCTCCCAAATGCTTGTAGATATTATAAAAATCAGGATATTGGTGCAAAAGTGTACCATACTTAAGGAAAAATAAGCTTAAATAATAATCACCCTAAGACTTATGATAATAGATAAATGTACTCCCAAACTCCTAGGACATTTTTTTTTCTCTGTTCCTTAAAGTTATGAATCTTATCGTGTCTTTGAAATGTAAATACAGCCTGCAGTCCCTGAGAATGAGCCTTGATTAACTCAATCACTAGAATCTGAAATTTAAAAAAGAGGGATAGAAAGCTTTCTAAACACAAACTGTTAGGAGAACTCTCTTATCGAAATGTAAATTGCAGCCTCCTTTGAAATTGCTTGTCGAGGACAAATACAGATCTTAAAACAGTTCTTTACAAATAATAAAAGACTTTAGCCATCTGAGTGAATAAACTTAGTTTATTTCAACTGTTATTTATAAACTAGTGAATTTTGTATTGTTACCTGATCTGTGACTGAAGTTTTAAAATGAATTCTATGAGATCTTTAGTTATATCTGTCTATATGTCTATATAGGTACATTATAAATATGCTATTCTCTACCTTCAGATAGTATTCACAAATTTAATTGGTAAGAGAACTCTATTTAATTGGCTTAAACAAACATAAAATTTCTCAAAATAAACTCAAATGTTCTTCAAAAAAAAAAAAAAGAGTAGCTTAAGGATACATGATAACTAAATGTAGTGTCATAGTCTAGATGGGATCCTGGAACAGCAAAAGGATGTTTGGAAAAACTATGAAAGTTTTAATAAATTATGGACTTTACTTAATATATCAGTGTTCGATCACTGATTTTAACAAATGTACCATGCCAGTCAGGTAAGATTTTGGGCTTCACTAGTGGCTCAGTGGTAAAAAATCTGCTTGTATTGCAGAATACCTGGATGGAGAAGATCCCCTGGAGAAGGGAATGACTACCCACTCCAGTATTTTTGCCTGGGAAATCCTATGGACAGAGAAGCCTGGTGGGCTACAGTCCATGGAGTTGCAAAGATTCAGACATGACTTAGTGGTTAGATACACATACTCACATACACACAAACATACTCACATACACACACACACGCACACACATCATACAATGTAAGATGTCAGTAATAAAGGATACTGGGTACAAGAGGTATGAGAACTCTGTACTATGTTTGCATTTTTCCTGTGAATTTAAAATTGTTTTAAAGAATAAAGTTTTGGGTTTTCTTTTTAAGTTGGAGGAAGAAGCCTTACATCACATTTTCCATAAATCCCCTTCTCAGATCCCATCCAAGCTAAGTCAACACTGGATTTGTAGAACACTGTATCTTAATCCTGCTGCTGCTATTTAGTCACTAAGTTGTGTCTGACTCCACTGTGCCACCTGGGAAACATTCCACTCTCTCCTATATTCCAACATGGTGTAATCATGTTTCTTCCCTTACTAGACCATTGTCTCCTTCAAGAGAGGAAATAGGCTCTATTTATTTTTATACCTCCAGTACTCAGCACTGCTCAAGTTAATAGAAACTGCCCAATATGTATATATTATGTTAAAACACACTGTTCAATGTTAGTTGATGTAGTAACTACTTTGTGTAACTTATAGCTTCCCTTGTTAGTATTCCAGAGAGTCAGATACATGTTAAATATGGTTGCATCATCCCCTTTTTGATTCTTCAAAGTACTTTCTTTCATTGGGACTAGAGAGAATAGAGAGCAAGAGAGTAAGCAATATTTCTGCATCCTAACACCCCCTGTCTTTTTCTTCTCTCCCACTGAGCAATGGGTTTCTGATTTTGATACTTTCATCTGCCTTTTCATCTGCATTCACGTCTGTCTTCTGTAACAGCACGTCAATCTAAGAAATCAAGTGGTTCTAAATAATCCATATGTCCAACATCTAAGTACTTCTTCCTTGAACTGATGTGTTCCATTTCCAAGGTCTCTTAGGTGACCCTTCAGGCAGGGAGCTCTATGACAGGGCTGTTGGCAAATGATCACTTTAGCTCCTCTCTGGACACAGACTTGTATTCTGGTTTATCTGTATTGCTTATCCCTAATCCAGACTTCCCCCAGGACCTAATAAGTTGACCAGCCTGCCTGACTTATGGGGGTCAGTGCGGGTTCAGACATCGGTGTTCACATCCTCATCAAAAGCATTTAGTTTCAGGGAGAAAATATTGGCAGCAGGACACTTTTCATTTCAGAATAGCTGCTGAAACCAGGAAACCATATTAAGACAGGTAGCTGAAAAGAAACTCTTTTGTTTTGTTCTCATTTAACCGAAGAGAAACTTCATGATGATGTCATTTGAAACAAATTAATTTTAAAGAGAGTTTGCAAGTTTGTTAGGTTTTATGTCCAGTTGAAATATCAGATCATAGTGATGACTTTTGGTTAGTATATATAAATAATATCCAAAGGATCTAATAGGCCAAAATGATACAGAAGATTCAAACATAAGGTGAGAAGTCAGATCCAGTGTGCCTTAAAATAGGTCTCTTCCTATAAGAGTAGACCTGATTCTAAGATTCTGTGCATAGTCAGGATATGATATGGTGTGTGCTCAGTTGCTTCAGTCATATCCAGCTTTTTGCAACCCCATGGACTGTACCCCGCCAAACTCCTCTGTCCATGGGATTCTCTAGACAAGAATACTGGAATGGGTTGCAATGCCCTTCTCCATGATATAATATATCTGAATCAAATTTTGAAGCCAAGTTGGGAAAAGGTAATATTTTGAAACTAGTAAGATATATATAGCACATAGATGTATCAGGCATCAACAGAGATGAATTTCACTGGAAGATAGTTTGTAAATATGAATCTAATCAAGCTCCAGTACTTTGGCCACCTCATGCGAAGAGTTGACTCATTGGAAAAGACTCTGATGCTGGGAGGGATTGGGGGCAGGAGGAGAAGGGGACAACAGAGGATGAGATGGCTGAATGGCATCACCAACTCGATGGACGTGAATCTGAGTGAAACTCCGGGCGTTGGTGATGGACAGGGAGGCCTGACGTGCTGTGATTCATGGGGTCGCAAAGAGTTGGACACGACTGAGTGACTAAACTGAACTGAACTGAACTGATGAACCTGATCGTACCAGAAACCAACCTGTATCCAAACACTGTCCTAAAATTTGCACAGGACTGTGTATGGGACACAGAAGTTTTTGTCCTGGTCAACAGATAGTTCTTGGGTAGACTACACTTTGGATAAAATACAACAGCTTTAATTTAATAGACATTTATCCACATTGGACAAGGCACTGTGGAGATATAAAATACCTCTGTGCCATCCAATTATCCTTGCCTTGATTCCATAATGTAGAAACAATGTTCCTGATAATTGTTCTGTCAGTGAAGTACTTTAACACAGAAAATAGGGCCACTGTACCAGTTCCTCACACTGGAAAGATGTGCTCATTGTATCAACCACTTATGAGTTTGGTTAACATGAGTCAGACACCAAGCATATGGTCATTCTTAATGGAACAATTAAAACAAGTTTTTGAACCTGACAACCTTAGGTGAAACCTTGGTTGATTCCATGAAGGATATAGGCACATCCAAAGCTCGCCTTAGACTAGGAAAATAACTTCATTCTTTAATATCACTGTAGTATAGCATAATCCCTGGTGACTCAGGTGGTGAAGAGTCTGCCTGCAATGCAGCAGACCTGGGTTGAGTTCGATCCCTGGGTCTTGAAGATCCCTTGGAGAAGGAAATGGCTGCCCACTTCAGTATTCTTGCCTGGAGAATTCTGTGGACAGAGGAAACTGGTGAGCTACAGTCCATGGGATCGCAAAGAGTTGGACATTACTGAGCGACTAGCACTTCATTTACCAGCATTATCAGCTTCATCCTCAGTGGTGTCATTATCCCAAAACACTGTATCTTTCAAATATGTCTGTGTTTGACTTTGAAATATGATAACATTCTTGAGAGTATACTTTTCATGATGGTTTAAATTTATATTGAAATTATTTTTCCATAATGACTGCTATTTCACTATTAATCAGAGAGAATGGGGAAACAAAATGGAAATAGTATAAAAGGGGAAATTGGATTGAAATAAAAATTAATTCCAGAAAATCTACAAACCTAGTAACACTCACTAAGAGGGACAGTGGTTACTTTTATCTATCTATCTGTCTATCTATCATCTATTGTGCATGAGTGTACTTTATTTAAGCAGGTTTCTTTTAGACTTCTTCGACTTCAAATTATAGTTCAGAGAGTCTATTAGATCAATAATGAAAGTGAAAGATTCAAGAGGCAGTATCATTTGGATAAACGGTTGTATGCTTCCTGTCTTTCAATCAGAGCCCACAGCTCTTGAGTTCCCAACCTCATGACAGTATTCAACATACTACAGAGGAAAAGAATAAATTCTAAACCTGTGTGACATCACTCTTTCCAGATGCTCTCTTTATCTTTCTGTTCCTACATTATTTATCAAGGGAAAGGCTCTCTGAGGATTCAATGAAAGTTTGTGTGTGTGTATGTGTGTGTGATGATCTGGACACTGGCTCAGGAAAGAAAAATAATTTCCTTGTTGATTCTATTGGGGATGGATGAGTCGCTTTGAAATATATGTCTCTGACTACTAGTCATTTTCTTCAAAGATCCTCACCATCAATAAGAATTACAACCTCTGAAATGCTTTTCCCTAATGAAAAAGTATTTTCATTTTGATAATGTAACGTGATTAGAAAGACTCTTTAATTGACTTACTTTCTGGAGGTTTTGATGCTTCTGAAATTTTTCTCAGAGAGGAGAATTTCATTCATCAGAATAAAAGCTGTGTTGACCCTTCCTGTGCAGGTTCAAGCAGTTAAGCTAGTCACCAATGACTTCCTTTTGTTGTTCTTTTGGGCAGAAGCCCTTTGGGCAGCTGCCCTGAAAACAGCCTACAGTGGGGTTATTTTGCAGATTGCAGGCAATTATTATATTAGCTCTCAATCCCTGAGTATTTATTATGCTCCAGGTGTTCTGTAAGCACTTCCTATGAATTATCTACCTCAGTTATTATCACCCCAAAGCAATGAATATTATCCCTGTTTATAGGAGAGGAAATTGAGTTTCAGAGAGGTCCAGTGATTGTCCAAAGTCCATAGCTAATTAATGATAGAGCCAGGATTTGAACTGAGGTCAATTAGAAATTAAAGCATATACTTTGAGCCAATGTGCTGGACTCTTTTCTAGTATATTGCAATGTGATAGGAGCATTTTGAAATCTAGAAAACTTGTTTTACTTCTCTAAGAATTTTCATTTGTCCTTCTCTGACCCTGCCCATTTTCTCACTGAAACCAACGAAGCAGGAGGCTATCATTTTATAAAACGTGAACCTTTTCTAAAAACAGTGTCCTCAGCAAAGACAAGTACCTGATAAATAGGGGATAATACTTCTGTGAATTATGATATTTCATCAAACTAAGAAGCATTGATTGTGTAATGTACAATTATTTCATACACACTAGGAAAGAGAAAAGGTTGTCAACTAAGTTAATACTATGTTTTCTTATATCTTAGACTTTTAATTTTTAACTTATTGAAAAAGATTATTTAAACTCTCTTAAACATTATTTTATAGCTTATCATTCATAGGTATATATAAAATGAAAAATAATATAAAATGTCAGTATGTCTCAAGCTTCCTTACAGTTAAGTGTCTTACTCTTCTAAATTTCTTTTTTATTCAGTCAGCTATTACTATGTTTTTCCACACATGCACTCTGTACCATCAAATGTAATGACGATGTAGCATTTCTAAAAAATCCATAAATAAACTAAAAGCCATTTGTTTAGGGCTCCTGGGCTGGCTTTACAATTATGTGGAGCCTGCTTAGCTTTGGGAATACTCCTAAACATGTCTAATGTATCCTCTTTCCCACCAGACAATCATTTGGGTTTTAGGGTGCTTCATTATTGTCCCCTAGATTTTCTTCCAAGCTCTGATAACTGTTCTATAGGTTTGGTACATTAGTACTTTAATGTCCTTTCAACCATGAAAGAAAGTGGTTCTAAAACCTGAGTGCACATCAGACTCATCTGCAGGGCTTGTTAAAACAGATTCCTGAATCACATCTTCCGCTGCAGTTAAGTCTGGGGTGGGGCCTATGAATTTGCATTTCTAATATATTCCCAGGCCAGGCTGCTGCTGCAGGTGGGACACACTTTTAGAACAGCTGGTAAAAGTAATCTCAGCCACACCACTGCCATGACAGCTGTGGTAAGATTTCATTGATTTTAAGAGGCAGTCTGATTTCAGAGATAATGAAGTTTGAAAAAAATATACATTTTTAAGTTGATGAACTATGATAAATTCCATTTTGCCCTTTAACTTGAACAACAATATTATTTTCATTCTAATTTATTGTCAATTGACTTATATTTAATCTATTTCTCCACTTATTCATAATATTTTCTGCTTGTTCCAAAGATTAATTGAAATGGCTTTTATGATTTTAGCTCAAGTTTTTTCCTCCTAACGTTTTAGGTGAGGAATGGTCTATAAATATCAATATCATCAATAACACCTGTATGATCATGTAATTTATGTTTATATGTATTTTATATGTTTATATATGTCTGTATATACATACATAGAAGAGCTCGCTTTGTGTGCTAAACTCTATAGACTGACATGAATTTTTTATGATAGAGACCTACTGTTTCATGATGGGGCTCTCTTCATTTATTATTGCTGGAAAGAACCCTTCAAATATGGCTTCTTAGGTGGTGCAGTGGTAAAGAATCTGCCTGCCAGTGCAGAAGATGCAGGAGACTTGAGTTCAATCTCTGGGTTGGGAAGACCCCCTGAAGGAAGGCTTGCAACCCACTCCAATATTTTTGCCTAGAGAATCCCATGGACCGAGAAGCCTGGAAGGCTATAGTCCATAAGGTCACAGAATTAGACAGGACTGAAGCAACTTAACACACATTCATATATTTGTCCTAAATATTTTTTTTAGTCTTTACATAGGTAAATTTGTAATTGATATTTCACTCTTCTTTAGCTCCCCGGTAGCTTAGAGTCAAGTTTCTTGCCAGGTTTTAGTAACTAGCTTGACTGTACTCTTCCCTTGCTCCTGAACTGCTGTGAGCACTCATCTCTTTACTCTCTACCCTTAGACTGGGCTACTTGCTACTGAGTAGATGTCAGTTCCTCTGGATGAGGCTTCAGCTTTCTTGCTGGGACTAGGTCAGGTCCTAGAAGAAAGAACGAAAGTCACTTTATCTCTCTGATCCTGAAACCTTCTTAGAGTACAGTCTTTGCAAGTTGCATATGACTTCTGGGATGCCTGGATGCCCGAAGTCCACCAGAGATATGATGACTATACTCAATCTGTTGGAGTCCTTGAGCTGGTTGCACCCATCATGTTCCACACTCCTGAATAACAGGAAGTTCCCCTGAGCACAGGTCTTCTGGCAACCTATCTTCTCTAGCACCTTCCATGTTTCATCTGTATCCAGTCTTCTTCCATTTCAATTTTTCTGTCATGATTTTAGAGACTTTGTTCTTTTATTAGGAAGCTCCTTTGTCATCTTCACTGAACATTTCTTTCACCTCCTTTCCTTTTCATCTCATTGAGGATTTTGCTCCCATCAGCCTCTCAAGGAGAATCTGCATTTTCCCCTACTCCAAGAGCCTCAGAATTAGGAGGTAGGGACAGCATTCTCTTCAGAAAACTCCTGCTCACTGGTATGTATATTACAACTTAACCTCACTCTATCTCTCCCCATTGCTGTCATCTACCAATACTCCAGTTACTTACTCCTTTTCACTGAAAATAGGAGCATTTAACTTAGAGGCTACTTCTCGCCTCCCTTTCCTATGTTTTACTGGGTGACTTTAATTTGATATTGATGTTGTGCTCAACACATTTGCAGCCCAATATTATGGCTGAACAGAATGAAGTAGCAGAGACTGGATTACTCTTATGCATGAAAAAAAAAAAAAACAGTGCTTTTCAACAGATTAGCCCATAGGCAGCAAAGGACAGGGATCCATAAAAGATGGAAAACAAATGAGATTAGCAATATGATTTTCCTTGCTGACTACCTGGAGAATGCTTCCAGGCTGCAGGGAAGCTAGATGGAACCCAGAAGTCTCTCTGAGTTGAGAAGATGGAGCTAAGAATCCAAGTAGGCCAAGGTAATTAGAGATCATGTGACAGAATACCAAAAAGGAGAGTTTTATTGAGAAAGAGTTCAGGAGATTTTAAGGGGGCCCTTAATCAAACTTTTAACTAAGTACTAATTGTTATGTGCATAAGACAAAACATGGACCTTAGAAAGCATCACTACAAACAAAGCTAGTGGAGGTGATGGAATTCCAGTCGAGCTATTTCAAATCCTGAAAGATGATGCTGTGAAAGTGCTGCACTCAGTATGCCAGCAAATTTGGAAAACTCAGCAATGGCTTCAGGACTGGAAAAGGTCAGTTTCATTCCAATCCCAAAGAAAGGCAATGCCAAAGAATGCTCAAACTACCGCACAATTGCACTCATCTCACATGATAGTTAAGTAATGCCGAAAATTCTCCAAGCCAGGCTTTAACAATACATGAACTGTGAGCTTCCAGATGTTCAAGCTAGTTTGAAAAAAGGCAGAGGAACCAGAGATAAAGTTGCCAACATCCACTGCATCATGGGAAAAGAAAGAGAGTTCCAGGAAAACATCTATTTCTGCTTTATTGACTATGCCAAAGCCTTACTGTGTGGATCACAATAAACTGTGGAAAATACTGAAAGAGATGGGAATACCAGACCACCTGACCTGCCTTTTGAGAAACATGTATACACATCAGGAAGCAACAGTTAGAACTGGACATGGAACAACAGACTGGTTCCAAATAGGAAAAAGAGTATGTTAAGGCTATATATTGTCACCGTGCTTATTTAACTTATATGCAGAATACATCATGAGAAACGCTGGGCTGGAAGAAGCTGGAATCAAGATTGCCAGGAGAAATATCAGTAATTTCAGATATGCAGATGACACCACCCTTATGGCAGAAAGTGAAGAGAAACTCAAAAGCCTCTTGATGAAAGTGAAAGAGGAGAGTGAAAAAGTTGGCTTAAAGCTCAACATTCAGAAAACAAAGATCATGGCATCTGGTCCCATCACTTCATGGGAGATAGATGGGGAAACAGTGGAAACAGTGTCAGACTTTATTATTTTGGGCTCCAAAATCACTGCAGATGGTGACTGCAGCCATGAAATTAAAAGATGATTACTCCTTGGAAGGAAAGTTATGACCAAGCTAGACAGCATATTAAAAAGCAGAGACATTACTTTGCCAAGAAATGTCCATCTGGTTAAGGTTATGGTTTTTCCTGTGATCATGTATGGATGTGAGAGTTGGACTGTGAAGAAAGCTGAGAGCTGAAGAATTGATGCTTTTGAACTGTGGTGTTGGAGAAAACTCTTAAGAGTCCTTTGGACTGCAAGGAGATCCAAGCAGTCCATTCTAAAGATCAGTCCTGGTTGTTCTTTCAAAGGACTGATGCTAAAGCGGAAACTCCAGTACTTAGGCCACTTCATGCAAAGAGTTGACTCATTGGAAAAGACTTTGATGCTGGGAGGAACTGGGGGCAAGAGGAAAAGGGGACGCCAGAGGATGAGATGGCTGGATGGCATCATTGACTCTATGGATGTGAATCTGAGTGAACTCTGGGAGTTGGTGATGGACAGGGAGGCCTAGTGTGCTGTGGTTCATAGGTTCGCAAAGAGTCGGACATGACCTAGCAGCTGAACTGAACCGCACTGAAGAATTAAAAACTATTGCCTTTCAAAGGACACTGTTAATAAAATAAAGAGGCAAGCCACTAACTTAGGAAAAATATTTGCAAAACCTATATCTGATAACAGACTGGTTCCCAATAGGAAAATGAGTACTTCAAAGCTGTATATTGTCACCCTGCTTATTTAACTTATATGCAGAGTACATCAAGACTTGATCCAAAACATATAAAAGGCTTTTTAAAGTTCAATAAGAAGACAAGCAACCTAAGAAAAGATGGGCAAAGATCTGAATAGACAATTTTCCAAAGGTGCTGTATATTTTAAAAATAAGCATAAGAGGAGATGCTTAATATTATTAGCCATTAGCAAAATGTAAATGAAAACCAAAGCCAATACCATCACATACCCACTAGAAGAGCCAATGTTAAAAAGACTGAGAATAACATGTTGCTGATGAAGATGTGAATTGATTGGAAGGTTCATACATTGCAGATGAGCATACAAAAATGGTATAGTCACTTCAGAAAATAGTTGACACTTTCTTAATATTTTAACCATGGCTTATGACTTACAATAGGTGCCAGTGATCCTAATCATAGTATTCAAAAGAATGAAGACATATGTGCACATTCGTTGTGTATGTGAATGTATATAGTGGCTTTAATTCACAAAATGCAACCTAGTACAGCCATTATGGAAAACAGTGTGGAGATTCCTTAAAAAATTGCAAATAGAACTGCCTTATGACCCAGCAATCCCACTGCTGGGTGTACACACCGAGGAAACCAGAATTGAAAGAGACACATGTACCCCAATGTTCATTGCAGCATTGTTTATAATTACCAGGACATGGAAACAACCTAGATGTCCATCAGCAGATGAATGGATAAGAAAGCTGTGGTACATATATACAATGGAGTATTACTCAGCCCTTAAAAAGAATAAATTTGACTCAGTTCTAATGAGATGGATGAACCTGGAGCCGATTATACAGAGTGAAGTAAGCCAGAAAGAAAAACACCAATACAGTGTACTGACACATATATATGGAATTTAGAAAGATAGTAATGATGACCCTGTAAGTGAGACAACATAAGAGACACAGAGGTATAGAACGGACTTTTGGCTACTGAGGGAGAGGGAGAGGGTGGGATGATTTGGGAGAATGGCACTGAAACATGTATACTATCATATAAGAAATGAAGCGCCAGTCTATGTTCAATACAGGATATAGGATGCTTGGGGCTGGTGTACGGGATGATCCGGGGAGATGGTGTGGGGTGGGAGGTGGGAGGGGGCTTCGGCATTGGGAGATCGTGTACACCTATGGCTCATGTCAATGTATGGCAAAACCAATACAGTATTGTAAAATAGAATAAAGTATTAAATTAAAAAAAATTTAAAAAAAAACAAAAAGTGGTGAAAGCATAAACACATTGTGCATCCATATGGTTGAATATTCCTCAGAAATAAAATGAGTAAATTATTGATTCACACAAGATGATTGAATCTCAAATGTGTTATACTAAACAAGGAAGCCAGTTACAAAATACAACTATCAATTCACCTACATGAAATTTGAGAAAGGGCAAAAACTACAGTGACAGAAGGCAGATCAGAAAACTGTGGTGAGTTGTGAGGGGAGGTAACTGACCGCAAAGGGACAAGAAGAAACTGGGTTTATCCAGCTGTCTTTTCATGCTTGTGGCAGTGGTTACATGACAGTATACATCTGTGAAACACCAAATTGTGCACTTAAAAATCAAGCTGATTCTAAAAATCACAAATGCACTACTCTTTGTTAAATGCAGTGGACCCTATTCTAATTTGCACCCTACATAGCATCTGAGGATTCTGGTTATTCCTTCTTCCTGAAATTCTCTCTTTTCTTGTCTTCTATGATGCCACGTTTCCTCCGGTTCTTTTCCTAGCTCTCTGGTGATTCATTTTAAGTCTCTTTGCAGGATTCTCTTCCTTCATCTGTTCGTTAGATATTGGAGTTCCTCAGTGGTCTATCATGACCACTTTTCCATTCTTTTGGACAAAATCATCCAGTCCCCTGGCTTCAACTACTAATGGTGTTCTTGTCTCTCTAAAATTCCAGCTTGGATGTCCTGAGATTCAAACCCTTATATGTAGCCACCTACTGGAATCTTCATTTGAATGTATCACTGGCATGTCAAACTTGTCAAAAGTTGAACTCATCTCATCTTCTCCTCGTTATCTCAGTGTAGGGCATACTATATCCGTTCTTTTCCTTTCACTTGGCAGTCATGTCCAATTGATCAGCAATTTCTGTCGATTCTGCATTTCATTCTCTTACTGCATCTATGGTCTCTGCTGCTCTTTTCCTAGTTTAGACCCCATCACCTACTTTCTGGAATACCCCCAACAGCCTTTCGACTGGTTTCCTTACCTTGAACTTTTTTCTTTTTATAATTTGGCTTGGCTTCTGAAAAACTATAGATTAAGTTCAGGGGACTTCTTCTTGAGTGTTATTTATCAACTCTTCAAACAACACTGACCTTGGGACTTCATTGTTTCCGCTTATCAGAGTGAGAACTTGAAGATCATAAACACTAGGAACATCCATTGTACTTGATAACTAATGCTTACAAAGTAATGTTAACTCTCTCTTTTTATGGACTATTAGGCTTTAGAATCCATTGTCATATATATATTTAATCTTCAAAGACGTTCTTATCCATGTTTTGCTAATGAGGTAATCAAGGCTCAGGGACCTTGAATCACATTTGATGTTCATAGAGCAGTAAGGAGATCAGGGATCTAAAATTTTCTATTTACCAATCCAATGCTCTTTCCTGTGCTCTGATCTATACCACAATAAAGGTTGTGTTTTACATTTAAAATGCCAATGACTCAGTTCTTAAATGGAAAAAACTGTAGAAGCAATCAGAATCTGTCCTGCACAAAGCTGCACACATGTCCACTGAAATGAGCAGAATAGAGAAGCCTTTCTTTGACTGATTGGCCATTCAGATAAATGTGATGGGAGTGTTAATGCAGCACCAGGGATGCAGTTTCAGACGCGGGAAAACCAGAACATCAGTTATGCCTATCACAACAATATGTAGAAAAAACCAACAGTGGCCATCTTTGCTTCTTAGTATTTTTTCTCATTTCTTTGAGTGTTATGGAAAAAAAAAGAACCAACAAGGTCTGTCTCATTTGTTCATTTGCTTGAGAGAAAAGTTGCTTTATTTTTTGAAGTTGCAATCAATAATCTTGAAAATAGAAACAATACTTGTAACTGACTAACACATCACATTTTTGATAGAGGTAAAGAAATCCAATGAATGCACTCAAAGTTTAGTCCAGAAGCAAGAGTGGTATTTATTTGTCCCTTTATTTGAGGCCCTGAACTTTCCACTACCCGAGGTGCATTATGAAGCTGGAATGGGAAGATTGTCTGTACTTAATTGAAGGGGAAAGAGTAACCTATAGCCTGATCTGCTATAGGTGACATTTGCCCTGTTCACTAGGGAACAGCTCTTTAAAGGATTTCAAGAAATAGCTGCCAACAGCCTTAATTTAATATCTGTGCTGAACTATTGGGGAACATCCAGATGCAGAGCCATCTGTGGGAAATAAAATCTAGCCAAAGAAGGAAGCTAATAGTTACTCTGTGGGCCAAGTATTCCTGGACTTACAGAACTGTGTGTTCTCTTGTCTTTGTTTGGAAGAGGTTGGTTATCCTTCTAATTACTCATGCACAGGCCAGCAGATCTTTTCCCAATGGGATCATCTGCTGTTATATTGCCTCCTTCAAACTGAGGTTATTTGTCATATTATAGAAAATATTGAGAGGCAGGAATATTTGTAGGTATAAACCTAAACCTTATGTAAAACTGAAGTTTGGTAATGAGATGAGCTGTATTTTATTTCAGTTTCATGAACTTCTCTTTCTCTCTCCTTGCTCACTTCAGCTCTTACCTTCACTGTGGTATCAGTCTTTGTGTTCAAATTATGCAAACATATTGTTCTGCTAAGGCATCTGAAAACCAGTTTTGCTGTTAAAATAACTCTATTCCCTAAGCTATATCCAACCCCCTCCAAAGAGCTTCAATACCAGAGTAAGTAAACAATAAGTAAGAAAAAATGGTGGCAACTATGTCTGTACACTTTGCTGGTGTGCATCAAATCTCAAAGAAAAACTGAGTTTCCCACCAATAGACATGATCCTGATGTACTTTAGACCTGCCAATTTTATTAACTGTTCACTTCAGAGTTCAAAGGCAGTACCGTCCTACCTAGAAATTCAAGGCAAAGTCAAAGGATACTCCTTGTATTTTGTGCATATATGTTTTAAAGTGTGTTTATTTATGTAATCACATAAACTAGACAGGAAAAATATTTTCAGAGATATTTACAGATTTGCCAGCATGGTTGTATTTTTCTCCTACTTACCTAAAAGACTCCAAACCAGGAAATGATTGTTTCAGTGTATATTTCTTTCTGTAAACAAGTTGTTGAGGCAAGGTTTGGGAAGGATGGGAGAAATTTAAGGGAAAAAAAAATGTAACCATAATGTGCGAGACAAATACAGAGGTCCAGGGACCTGGAAAAATGGGTTCCATCTTACCTCTGTCATTAACATCGAGGCAGTTTGCTTCACCTCCCAGGACTCATTATCTCCATTTCCTAAAGGAAGCAATCAGATTCTACTGGCTACGACATTCTACATTTTTGTGGGAAATGAGCAATCTTATAGAAGCAGATAATGATTACAACCAAGCATTCTCTCAAACATAAACCTCTTTTCATGAGTGAAACTAGGAAACCAAATAACTAACCCCAGAGAGGGTAAGAGCCTGAAGAAGTGACCATCTCAGAAGATAGGCAGCTGGACTCTAGGGAATCATCATTGCCTTCAGACAAGCAACAGAACTCTGGGGAGAAGATCTAATCAGAAGAGGCAGCTCAGGCAGCTTGTGAGCAAGTTAGGGCCAAGAAGGCAACAGATCTGTACAATGGACACACACACACACACACACACACACACACACAGAGCAAAATTTCAGGCAGGCTCCTTTTTGTGTAGCTCAAGCTTGAAAATCAAACCTATTGTTCTCCCAGAACAGATATTTTTTCTCTCCTTCAATAATTAGGAAAGAAGTTTTCTAGTCAATACTGCTTATTTCTTTACTATACCCCACTTACAGCCTGAATTTATTAAATGGAATTTATGAATGGTAAGCAATCACACCCAGTGTGTTTCTAAGTAGCAGATACCCAGTGTTAGGTTAGAGAGATGTTCAGGAAAAGAACTACACAGTAACATTCCATATCCACCCATACTTATCATACTTATTTTCTTGGGTGTAAAGTTCACCGTAGAATCTTTTTCTTTTGCTCTCATCAAACTCCCATGTATCATATTTGTTCCAGTCTCTCTTCCCCAACTATTTTATAAAGTTTATCCACAGTAGTTTCCTTGAAAATTTCTTCTCCTTTCTCCATCTGCTCAGATCCAGGAACATTTCTTTCTTTGTTTTTTTTTTTTTTTTTGAAAATAGAAATGACAATGATAACATCTTTTTTTCCAGTAGTTTTATGTACAAGTGGTCATGTATGTTTGCTTTGCAAAAGTTGAGTTTAAAAAAATATTGAGGGATAATTGACATACAACATTATATTAGTTTCAGGTATACAATATAATGATTCAATATTTGTCCTTATTGCCACATGTTCACTACAATACATCTAGTTACCATTCATCCTCATACAAAGTTAGCTTTCAGGATTTACTGTCTGGGCAACTTTCAAGTATGTTCTACAAAAATTGATTATGGTCATCATGCTATACATTTATATCCACATGACTTATTGGTAACTCTAAGTTTGTATCTTTTGACCCCATTTACCCATTTGGTCCACTCCCCAGTCCCTCTTCCTTTGGCAACCACTTTTTTTTTCCCCTGTAACATTGATTTTTTGTTTGTTTGTTTTTTACATTTGACATGTATATGAAGTAAATCATACAGTATTTGTCTTTCCTTATGTGACTTATTTTGCTTAGCATAATTCCTTCAGGGTCCATCCATGTTTTTACAGATGACAAGATTTAATTTATTTTTAACAGCTGAATAATATTCCATTATGCATATATACCACATATTCTTTAGCCACTCATTCATCAGTGGACACTTAGATTATTCTTTATTCTGGCAGTTGTAAATAGTGCTGCTTTGAACATAATGGTGCATATATATTTCAAATTAACGTTCAAATAGTTTCAAATTTATCCAAATTTCTTTGGATAAAAACCAGAAGGAGAATTGCTGGGTCATATTGTAACTTTATTTTTACTTTTTTGAGGAACCTCCTTACTATTTTCCATAGTAGCCGCACCAGTTTATATTCCCAGTGCACGAGGGTCCCCTACAAAAGTCAGGTTAAATTAAATATTCAAATATTTGTTTCTGTTTGGTTGTATAGTGAAGTGAGTGATTAGCACTCACAGTGGTCTACTTCATGATTCCTTTTCCCTCTTCCCCATCCTTCCTCAAGTCATCTAAACCTCAACATTTCTTGAACAAGCACCTCACAAAAATAGTTATCTATATGACCAATTTACAAAGGCCAATGGATCAACTTTATTATTTATAAGGGAAATATAAATAAAACCATAATGAGATAGCTGTATGACCCATTAGAATGGCTAAAATAAGAATGATAATAACAAATGTTATCAAGTTGATAGAGAACAAGGGAATTCTCATATCCCATATTCTGTAAAAGTGAAAAAGTGAAAGTGAAAGTCACTCAGTTGTGTCCAACTCTTTGTGACCCCATGGACTGTACAGTCCATGGCATTCTCCAGGCCAGAATACTGGAGTGGGTAGCCTTTTTCTTCTCCAGGTAACCTTCCCAACCCAGGGACTGAATCCAGGTCTCCCACATTGTAGGCGGATTCTGCTAGAAAAAGCATAAAGTGAATTACTTTGAAAAAAATTGCTTGGTAGTATCTCAGTTTAGTTCAGTTCAGTTCATTCACTCAGTCATGTCCAACTCTTTGCGACCCCATGAATCGCAGCACGCCAGGCCTCCCTGTCCATCACCAACTCCCGGAGTTCACTCAGATTCACGTCCATCGAGTCAATGATGCCATCCAGCCATCTCATCCTTGGTCGTCCCCTTCTCCTCCTGTCCCCAATCCCTCCCAGCATCAGAGTCTTTTCCAATGAGTCAACTCTTTGCATGAGCTGGCCAAAGTACTGGAGTTTCAGCTTTAGCATCATTCCTTCCAAAGAAATCCCAGGACTGATCTCCTTCAGAATGGACTGGTTGGATCTCCTTGCAGTCCAAGGGACTCTCAAGAGTCTTCTCCAACACCACAGTTCAAAAGCATCAATTCTTTAGCGCTCAGCCTTCTTCACAGTCCAACTCTCACATCCATACATGATCACAGGAAAAATCATAGCCTTGACTAGATGGACCTTAGTTGGCAAAGTAATGTCTCTGCTTTTGAATATGCATCTAGGTTGGTCATAACTTTCCTTGCAAGGAGTAAGGGTCTTTTAATTTCATGGCTGCAGCCACCGTCTGCAGTGATTTTGGAGCCCCCCAAAATGAAGTCTGACACTGTTTCCACCTGTCTCTTATACACATCTAGATGTGTATAAGAGACAGGTTAGAGAGATGTTCAGGAAAAGAACTACACAGTAACATTCCATATCCACCCATAGTTATCATACTTATTTTCTTGGGTGTAAAGTTCACCGTAGAATCTTTTTCTTTTGCTCTCATCAAACTCCCATGTATCATATTTGTTCCAGTCTCTCTTCCCCAACTATTTTATAAAGTTTATCCACAGTAGTTTCCTTGAAAATTTCTTCTCCTTTCTCCATCTGCTCAGATCCAGGATGGTTGAGCTTTAAGCTACTTACATATATATATGAGAATTAACTATAGCTACTTGCAGCAACATGAATGAATCTCATAGACATAGCATAACCAGAGTGGGCTGCTATTTCCTCCTCAAGGGGATCTTCCTATTCCAGGGATTGAACCTGCATTTCTTGCATTGTAGGCGGATTCTTTACCCTCTGAACCAGCTTGGAAGCCCTGAATCAAAATAGTATTTATCTTTATTGGGTAGGGGTAGTTATTGACTATAAAGGAATACAAAGGGGTCTTTCTACAATCTTGGAAATATTCTCCATCTTGATTAGGGTCATAGTTACATGGGTGTATGTATTAGTCACTGTCGTGTCCTACACTTTGCAACTCCGTGGACTGTAGGCTGCCAAGCTCCTCTGTCCATGGAATTCTCCAGTTAAGAATCCTGGAGTGGGTTGCAATTCCCTTCTCCAGGAGATCTTCCCAACTCAGGGACTGAACCCAGGTCTCCTGCATTGTAGACAGATTCCTTACCATGTGAACCACCAGGGAAGCCCCCCATGGGTATCATACATTAAAGTTCATCAGATTACACACTTATGGATTGTACATTCTCTCTTTTATTTCCAGTTGTAGAAAAAGGCAAAAAGTAGTTTGCCCTAGGCAGTGAATGCAGCAGAGTCTGTTCATTCTTCCTTATCATGTGTTATGCTTTCTAAATCAATTATTACATAAATGTCTTAACAGCAATGTTTTAAATGCAGTAGATGTTGCCTTTTAATGACTCTACTTACTCAGTGTCTTGTGGATCATATTTAGAAGACCATAAGACACTGTAAGGAAAATCAAGGAATAGCTGCTCTACACAATAAGACATGTCTTTAACTTGAGGACTCAACTAATTACCTGAGACAATCTTTCCAAAGGGCTCAACAGCAGGCTGGCACCTACTCCCAGAATGTGAACACACTGGTTTCACTTACAATGAAGAAAAATTAATAAAAGAAAGAGTGTCGATGGTAAACATAATTCAGTCAAATTAACTATTTACTGTTATAGTAGGCAGTGTTGTAGGCGCTAAGGTAATTCAAAGATTAACAGAACATGCTCCTATTCTCAAGATGCTTACATTTGTTGGTCATAGGAATAAGGTGTGTTCCAGGCTCAGTATCGTTTAAGGAAGAGAGAGTAATATCTAGGAAGGAAGCATAAAATATTACAGGGGCATAACTGAGAAAATGGAGGAAAACTTCCTGAATGGGTAGCAATCTCTCCACATCTTGAAGGATGTGAAGGAACTGTACTAACATAGGTGAGAAAATGGATAGGGAGAAAGACACATTGCTTAGTAGGAAAACAATGCCAAGTTTGACAGGATTACCTTTCAGCTCCTCTCAGTTTGAAAGTCTCCATCTCATGTAATGACTTGCTCATATTGACAAGTGGTCTAGTCTGAACCTGGTAGCTGCCTATTTACCAGAAACATTCAAACTCACAGCTTCTGCTTCAGATGTTGATATACGAGAGTTTGTAACATGGGCAGTAATGGGTGCTCTGTAATGCCACTTCAAGACCTGCAATGGATTAGTGAAAAGGAGACCTTTGAATGTGGACCCCAGGCACCTCTGCAGCACTTTAGAGCCCTCACTCTTCTGACTTGGAGATAACTTACCAAAAGGCCAAGCTTTGGATTAATTTATTGCCAAACTGGTTTAAAAGTGAGAGCAAAAACAGACTTTAGCATTTGTTTTTTCTAAGTTGCCATGAGGTTGAAATCCATCTTTTGCAATAAGAAATCACTCTTATGGACAACTGGGGTGAGAGTTGCATCCTTTGTCACATTTTATGGACTCAAAAACATGAAGATAAGAGAAGGTCTTTCACCTTATCTTACTTGAGTGAAAAGATACTTGATCTTTTATCAATCTTACAGCAAAGGCTCCATGTTTCTTATTTTCCTTTTTTCTAAAAAGATCATGGATCATCACATGGGTAAAGAGTCCCCTAGTTTACATAGTAATTGGTTACCCCTGAGACAGTGAGTTTTTATCAAAAGAGTGTTGAGTGTTCAGTCTGGATGAGATATCAGGACATAGACATGTAGGATATATAGTCATCCTAATTACACCTCATGCGAAGAGTTGACTCATTGGAAAAGACTCTGATGCTGGGAGGGATTGGGGGCAAGAGGAGAAGGGGACGACAGAGGATAAGATGGCTGGATGGTATCACTGACTCGATGGACATGAGTTTGAGTGAACTCTGGGAGTTGGTGATGGACAAGGAGGCCTGGCATGCTGCGATTCAAGGGATCACAAAGAGTTGGACACAACTGAGCCAGTGAACTGAACTGAACTGAATTACTATAATATAAAGAGAAAATTTTGAGGAAATAAAGTAAAATTTCCAACTATGCCTTAAGCAATAGATTTGGGAATCACCATTTGGGAATCATGACTGCTGTTAGGCATAGTATTTCTGTACAGTCATGGAAGAAGAGGGAGCAGGTTTCACCTCTTACATTATAGATCATTGAAGAGTTAGAATCTCATTTTCTCCCCTTAGCATATTTTAGTATCTTTGCTAACATGAAATATGGACAAAATTCTGAAACTGTAATTTCTGGGGCTTTCCCTTTGCACCCTGAAGAAAAGCTCTGGCAATGTTTCCCATTGCCAGAAGGTTTGGTGGGAGGTGAAAAATGCAGGGCATCACACATAAAAGGTTTTCCTAGTACAAAATTCATTAGAAATCATGAATGCTTGACTAAATGTAATATTACCTATTAACCATGTATTTCATGGTTTAGTTTATACTTTGAGATTTTTTTAGGAAAATTCAGTCTACATGTGGATGTATTTACCAGCTGGCAACACATACTAGCTTATACACACACACGCACACACACACATGTGATTTTGGTTGTGGGAAGCATGTGGATCACTGAGGATCACTGTAGATCAGTCTATATTCCCAATAATGTGAACCTGAGCCCAAACTTCATTGATCATCTGACCGCCATAAGTCCCTACCTTGATTGGAGTCCTATAGATTGGCATTTTGAGTCTTTAGGAATTAGTGTCAATTCAGAGCTATTGTCCAGTAATCTCCTTGCTCAATGCACAGTCACTCTGGTAAATGGCCACAGTCCCTTTGGAGAAGACAGAAGGTGAAGATGCACAGTATAAATGGTTGTGGTTTAATAGGGTCCTTTCTCTAGGGGATCAAGTCTCCCTTTCATTTAAGGAGCTTTGCATTTTTGAAGTGCCCAGTCCTGGGAATTCATGTTTCTTCTATTGTGGTGTTTTTAGTTAGACTTCCTTTCTACCAGACTTACAGCTTTCTCACCTTATGCCAATCAAATAAAGTCTTTAGTTGTTTAGTAGAACAAGGTAAGTAAAAGAAAGAAAATTAAAAAATAAACCAAAAGTGTTTAAATAAAGTAATAATAAATATTTAAACAAATAGCAATGAAATTGGAATCGGATAACCAACTGAGAAAATTAACAAATGAGTACTATGCAGCTATAATGAATGAGAACTGTCATTACAAATGACAGTGAAGTAATCTTCAGGGTAAATTAGTAGTTGAAATAGGTCAATGTGAAAAAATATTTATGATACTATCATTTATTTATGAAAAAGGGGTTTATAAAGATATATGTGTATTTTATTATGTTTTATAATGCAATGTGGGCTTCCCTATTGGCTCAAATGGTAAAGAATCTGCCTGCAGTGCAGGAGACTCAGGTTTGATCCCTGGGTGGGGAAGATCCTCTAGAGAAGGGAATGGCCACCTACTCCAGTATTCTTGCCTGGAGAATTCCATGGACAGAGGAGCTTGGTGGGCTTCAGTCCATGGGATTGCAAAGAGTCAGACATGACTGAGCAACTAACACACACATAATACAATGTAGAGACAAACCATTAAAATTGGGAAACGACACAGCAGGTGCGATAGAAAGGAATAGAAAGTAGACTTTTTGGAATATGTCTTTCTTTAGGGATTTGATTTTGTAATCATGAAAATAATTAAAAATTTGCATAATTATAAAGTATAATTAAGCTAAAAGAAATCCCCTTAAAAATGTTTTTAATAATTGAGTGTTTACAGATAGTGTTCGAGCTCTTATTATCCATGCTTTTATTATTATATATGTGTGTGTGTATGTGTGTGTGTGTGTCTAAAGGATAGACCAAATGAGTAATTATCTTGGTGTCATTAAGAACTTTGATTTTTGTTATGGGAAAAAAGGAGATACAGATATAAGAACAATGACGCTAAGTAAAAATATTGTGCTCCTGAATTTGAATTGGAAGTATCAGTATGAGTTTATTATTTTTTCAGCTTTAAGAAATTACAAATTTTTAAATCACTTCCACTAATGATGGAGTCTTTTTTCATAAACCAACCTTCATGTCAATTATTAAAAAATTGGAGAAAATACTAAGAACATATATCTGAAGATATCAGAGACTTCCCAAGGCTGCCATGATTTAAAGGAAAAATATTTTAGAGTAGAAAAGCCCACAAAATAAGATATCCTACAGTGTTATTCCCTTTGAGGAATTTGCTGATTTTTAGTGGGGTTGGGACTGAGAATAAATTAGAGCAAAAAAGCAGTAGCTCAGTGGTTGGGAAGCTGAGATGCAGTTTTTTCAGGATTGTGGTCTTGAAACAAACACGAATTAGAGTCCTTGGTTGGACCAAGGAGGAGAAATGCTCTCAATAATTTCAGATTTCTATTTAGAGAACTACTCCTGGGAGTAAGCATGTGCTTACTCCTCAGTTCAGTTCAGTTCAGTCTCTCAGTCATGTCCGACTCTTTGCAACCCCTTGAATCGCAGCACACCAGGCCTCCCTGTCCATCACCAACTCCCGGAGTTCACTCAGATTCACGTCCATCGAGTCAGTGATGCCATCCAGCCATCTCATCCTCTGTTGTCCCCTTCTCCTCCTGCCCCCAATCCCTCCCAGCATCAGAGTCTTTTCCAGTGAGTCACCTCTTTGCATGTGGTGGCCAAAGTACTGGAGTTTCAGCTTTAGCATCATTCCTTCCAAAGAAATCTCAGGGCTGATCTCCTTCAGAATGGACTGGTTGCATCTCCTTGCAGTCCAAGGGACTCTCAAAAGTCTTTTCCAACACCACAGTTCAAAAGCATCAATTCTTTGACACTCAGCATTCTTCACAGTCCAACTCTCACATCCATACATGACCACAGGAAAAATCATAGCCTTGACTAGATGGATCTTACTCCTAAGCACACATAAAAGAATACAAGCAAATTTCAAAAGAAACTCAGTCCAAATCATGTACTAAGGTGATCTATTCTCATTTTACCACTTCAACAAAAGCAAAGCAAAAATCTTCATGAGGTGGCCAAAGTACTGGAGTTTCAGCTTTAGCATCATTCCTTCCAAAGAAATCCCAGGGTTGATCTCCAGAATGCACTGGTTGGATCTCCTTGCAATCCAAGGGACTCTCAAGAGTCTTTTCCAACACCACAGTTCAAAAGCATCAATTCTTTGGCACTCAGCCTTCTTCACAGTCCAACTCTCACATCCATACATGACCACAAGAAAAACCATAGCCTTGACTAGACGGACCTTAGTCAGCAAAGTAATGTCTCTGCTTTTGAATATACTATCTAGGTTGATCATAACTTTTCTTCCAAGGAGTAAGCGTCTTTTAATTTCATGGCTGCAATCACCATCTGCAGTGATTTTGGAGCCCCCCAAAATAAACTCTGACACTGTTTCCACTGTTTCCCCATCTATTTCCCATGAAGTGATGGGACCAGATGCCATGATCTTCGTTTTCTGAATGTTGAGCTTTAAGCCAACTTTTTCACTCTCCTTTTTCACTTTCATCAAGAGGCTTTTTAGTTCCTCTTCACTTTCTACCATAAGGGTGGTGTCATCTGCATATCTAAAGTTATTGATATTTCTCCCAGCAATCTTGATTCCAGTTTGTGTTTCTTCCAGTCCAGCACTTCTCATGATGTACTCTGCATAGAAGTTAAATAAGCAGGGTGACAATATACAGCCTTGATGGACTCCTTTTCCTATTTGGAACCACTCTGTTGTTCCATGTTCAACTCTAATTGTTGCTTCCTGGCCTGCATACAGTTTTCTCACTTGCTCATATTTTTTCTTTCCCATTACTTTGCATATACTATTCACTGTCAAAAATTGATTATATGGAGATAAACATGAAATAGTATCTAGTTGCTCAATTTTTATAAACAGAAGTATTACTGCAGTATGTATTATCTGATTAATTAAATTTATCCTTAAATTTTCAGCCTTAGAGTCACTTTCTCAGGGAAGCCATAATTGACCCTCTCCTTGTAGGATTGTTTCTATTATCATGAATTGTCATAATACAATATTCCTTTTTTCAGTGTACAACTCTCTATATAATTTGATTGTTTTACTGATGTCTGTATCTAAGTAGGTTAAAGGTTACACTAGAACTTGAACCACATTTGATTGTGTTCAAAATTTTATACCTAGAGCCTAGCACAGTCCCTGTTTCAAATATGCTCAGTGAACATTTTTTTCAAATGACTAATTCACTGAATAAAAGAACAAAACTTAATTACAGCATAGTCCTAGAATAGGATTCAAGTAGAAATAAGAAAGAGCTTAAGTGAAAGAAAAAAGAAAAGCTAAAAATTGAATACTTTCATCAATATTGAAATCTGCCCCAATTGAATGAAGAAGTAGAAATTAGGTCTATAATTGGCATTTGCTCATAAGCTGAATTTTTTTAATCTTTTTCCTTTTTTTTAAAACTACAAAAACTCAATTTCTTATGAGTCAACCTAATGAAATTCACTGGCTCATTAATTTATTAAGTGATACTCTGAATATTTATTCATAACTATTCTTGAGGCATTTTGCTAAGTACCTGGCATAAGCACAAACAAATCATGGGCCCTGGTTTCATGTTGCTGAGACTTAGAAGAAGATAGACATGGATAGACAACAGAAGTGTGATAATGGCCATTTTGATTCAGTGGGAAAGGAAAAGTAAGTATGTATAAGAAGACGATGACTTCAGAGTACAGATTGACTGGGAGTCTTGCACTCCATATATCTAAAAAGGAAACGAAGAACAATGGCAGTGGCACCCATTAATTGCTGCATTGTGCTGATAAGGAAAACTCACATCCTGGGAGAACTAAAAGCAGTAACTAAATGATTAGTTTGAAACTCCAATTTTGCTTTTGATAACAAATAAGGATAGTACTTGGAGATGGTACTGGCACCCCACTGCAGTACTCTTGCCTGGAAAATCCCATGGATGGAGAAGCCTGGTGGGCTTCAGTCCATGGGGTTGCAAAGAGTCAGACACTAGTGAGCGACTTCAGTTTCACTTTTCACTTTCGTGCATTGGAGAAGGAAATGGCACCCCACTCCAGTGTTCTTGCCTGGAGAATCCCAGGGATGGTGGAACCTGGTAGACTTCCATCTGTGGGGTTGCACGGAGTCAGACACAACTGACGTGACTTAACAGCAGCAACAAGGGTAATACTCCATGTTTAGAAGTAGGTATCAAAGCCAGTGAATCAAGGATTGTGGAGAATGTGAATGAACAGTAGGGAATTCTTTGTGGGTCACCTGGCTGATCAGTACTTTATTTCCTTATCTATTCTTACGTTTGGTTAGCAATGAGATAATTGTTAAAGTCTTGTAGAGCTAGCAAATGGTATGGTTCTAGGCAACTGTGTCTCAATGTCTGTCCCTATAACTGTATAATATCAGACCTGGACATGGGATTATAGACCATCCAGTAGCCAATGTAGTCATGTTACACATCAAAGATTGGAAGCTCAGTTGAAAAATCCAAGTCTAAAATTGCATATAATTAGACAATTCTAAAACAGAGAGAGAAACATAGCTCTCTTATTTCAGTTGTTGTTTGAAAAACAGCACAATTTGGATGAGCAAAAGCAAGTATAAAAATAAATACTTATTAGATGCCTACTATGGGTCTGTCCCTGTGTTCAGTGCTATACATGTGTTATCGCATTTAAAACTCTAGACTCTGTGAGGTTAGTCTCAATACTATTCTTATGGCCATTTGGCACCTTAGGACACCAAGATTTATGAATATTAATTCAGTTGCTCTAAATCAATCAGCTAGTAAGGACTGAGACTCTCACATAAATTTATTATATGTAAAGTTATCTCTCTTACTTTCTCATCTACATATCAAAAAATGTATTGTGTTTTTTTTTCTACTTCATGTTTCAGGTAAATCCACTTACAAACATCTTATCTTTTATTTTTAAATCTCTTGCACCGTGTTCACAATTTCAGGGAGTGTGAGCTATGTGTGTGCAATGAATCTGCCTTAAGAAACTGTATCCTGATCAATGTAGGGCAAACAATATTTCCTTGCTGAAATAAAAATGATAGGTACTACCAGAGTAAAGGCAACCGGGTTTGATTATGGTTTTTACCTCTGTGATACACACTTTAGAGTCCACAGGATTCCTGTGAAATTATAGTTCTCCAGCTTTCAGTGTTTCTAATATGTTTTTATTTTTACATTGGCAGCATGTCCAGTGAAAGACAGTTTCTCTATTGATATATTCTTGCCCAAAGCATCCCAGAGAGATTTTTCCATCTTCATTATACAGGTAACACATATAAATCTCAGATCACAAATGAACGTTGCCACAAAATAATATAATGCTTTGTTTCATTGAAGATTTGACTTTTTTTTTCTTGTATCTACATTTCTTTTAGTGTGAAAATAGTTAATCTTAGTCCATCTGAGGTAAATTCATTCATTCGATTCAGTGCTTCTCAGTCGATTCAGGTTTTTTTCCTTTCCAGTTTATCTTTGGGGTACACCTGAGATGTATTTTCAAAAGGTCTCAAGTAGCGTCAAGGCATCAATGGGAGAAGAGTAGATGACTGCAATTCTCAGTCACCTATTCATCTTGATATCCTCTTAAATTTATATCACTCCATCTAATCATGTGCCTTATTATCTTTACTCTTCCATTTGCTGAGAAATTCATGTTTCTCTAATGATGTCTCAGCACATAAAAGGCCGTCACAGGTGCTTTATCCTGATGATGAGTCCCTCAAAATTCTAGTACTCTCTCTCACCACTTACATATCACTCTTGGAGGGTATGTAAATAATTGATTGTTTTCAAGTTCCCCTCCAGGGTACTAAAAGCTCTCTGTGATTGTCTAGGGACTTTCATATAAACATATTGTTGTCATTTAGTTGCTAAAGCATGTGTAACTCTTTGTGACTCTATGGACTGTAGCCCACCAGGCTCCTCTGTCCATGGGTTTTCCCAGGCAGGAATACTTGAGTGGGTTGCCATTTTCTTCTCCAGGGGATCTTCCTGACCCAAGGATCAAACCTACATTTCCTGCTTGCAGATGGATGGCCTTTAATGGGTTAAATTTTGTATCCCAATAAAAGATGTGTTGAAGTCCCAAACTCTCTTGTGAATGTGATCTTATTTAGAAATAGAATCTATATAAGAAAAATATAAATTTATAAATATATAAATTAAATAAATCTAATTAAGTTGAGTTCACTAGGGGCCTAATTCAGTATGACTGATGTCTGATAAGATAATGTGAAAACAGACACACACAAGGAACCAACAGGCATGTCATGGCAGAGGTGAAGGTTGCAAAGATGTATCTACAAAGTTAAGGCATGTCAAAGATTACTGTCCACCATCAGACACCAGGAACAGGAGATGAAGGAGTTTACTCAGAGTCTCAGAAAGAGAAAAAAGCCCTGCCAACACCTCAGTTTGAGATTTCTAGCCCCTTAAACATGTGTGGTAGTAAATTTTTTAAGTTATTAAACCTGTAGATGGTATTACAGCAGCCCTAGGAAACTTGTATATGTCCTTATGCCATGCTGGCAAAAAACATTTATCAACTCCACAAGTCCCAAGAATTTGCCCAGCTTGAGGTGTACAAGTTCTTGTATTTTTGGATCCTAAAGCTCATTTATGAATCTTCTTATTTATTAATCCTGGAAATTAGTCTGAGGAAGAAGTTATTAAGAAGACTTGGTATAAGCCCCTTTCTTGGGGCAAATATGAAGTTCTAATTCTCTTGCCTTTGGCTGCATCTCCATTCCAGTTTCATTTAGAATGGGTTTATGAAAAAAATTTTTCTAGGCAAGAGTACTGGAGTGGATTGCCATTTCCTTCTCCAGGGGATCTTCCCAACCCAGGAATCAAACCTGAGTCTCCCACATTGCAGGCAGATACTAGACCATCTGAGCCACAAGGGAAGCTCATGAAAAAATATTAAATGGATCACTTATTCTTCTATGTCTGTTGTTTGGTATAGGCATTATTTCTTGAACTGTTGGGATTTTGGTCTTGTTATACAAAGTGAAGTTTCTAACAGCTTTAGTGTTTTGTTCCCTCAAAAATTTATCTCTGTAGGTTATTTCCAAAGCATATTTTGAAACTTAATGGCTGAGAATTTACCTTTTCCCTTTGTGCTCTTCTATTTAATCATCCTTCTCCCAAGTGACATGGATTGAATTCAGGAAGACAAAAAAGGAACAGAAACTTCCAGCAAAAGAATCACTTTGATTAAGCTTGCAAAACATCCTATTATTATTTGGAAAAATCTTCTAAAGTTAGATCATTAGCTTTGGTGACTTTGTTTATTAACAGTGTACATGGTTTCACAACATTCTCTCTTTGGTTCTGTTATAACTGAGAATATCCTCCGAGATGGTAGTGGAATTGCTCTTGACTCAGTAGAAACCGTTAAAGGGAATTAAGATGTATCACTTTCTTCTTTATAAAGAGAACTGAGAAATCTTAAGGGAAAGTGTGGGTTTAGGAGTGAAATTTTAGATTGTGCTTTACATCTCACTGGGGGATTTTGTATATGCTGGTTCTGTTAGGACTTTAAGTTGGTATTAACCCTAGGATCAAGGATTACCTGATTCTTGATATTGACCCATTTCTACATGGGCCCTGAAGGAGAGATATGAACAAAAGAGAGAAATCAACACAAATAAATATGAACGCTTTTGACCTCAAGCCACAAGCAGAATTCTGATGAGCTAGACTGAATCTTGTGGAGAGGTCTGTGTGAAAGACTTACATTATTTGGCATATGCTAGACTTTCTGTTGGCATCTTGACACAATTCCATGATGCATTTTATTCTGTAGAGTTTAGTTTATTTTGACAGTTTAGCTTTTTACCAAGGTGGGATATTGTTGGCTTAGGCAACCTATCATGAACATTTATTTTTTGGGTGGCCAAGGGAAGTTCAAGTCTATCTTCTTCTATACTTGCAGGAATGTATTTGACTTTCAGAATGTCAAGTGACATTTAATAGGGCTCTGATCTTAGAGTAAAATGATAGACAATTCAGTCTTCACCTTCTTGCTAATTTATTATTAATTTGGGTATGTCTGGGCATAAACATAATTATCTTTTTCTGTAAAATGGAAGAATCAGGACAGTTGACTTGGAATTTATTCTGGCTAGTCCTTAAACTTTCTAACAAATAATGCATTTGTTAGACTAAACATTGCCTTTAAACTCCTATTCAGTTTTAATTCCTTAAACTTTCCTAAAAGTTCTTATATAGTGAGAAATGATATTCGGTATAGACCTCTCATTTTAGCATAGAGACTCCATACCTTTGAGTACACCCAGATCCTGATTAGATGCTGAATTAGTCTTGTACATTTATGGATGTTAATCTCATAAATCCTTAGGAAGTGTCATCTGCCACGATTGAGCCCTGTATTGACTTCCTGGCCTTGATCGCTTCAGATGAGCACTGCTCATTGCAGGAAGAGTTGACAAGAAGAGGAGGAACCATGACTTCCTTATCACTACTCCACTATGTCAAACATATGTATTTCCATTTATTCATTTCCACAGTGCTAGAAAGAGAATGCTATTATTTCCAACTCATAGATAGTATAGATGATATAAGTAACCTGCCCAAATTTTGGTCTTCATGAGTTGGAAGACACTTTACTTAAGTGTTATGGTTTCACATTCAACTTTCTGCCTACCATGCTCCAGGCAGCTTGCTCATTTACTAGTATCTACATGCAGAGAAAAAGGCATTCTCTACTCTTCACTTTCAGGGTTTGTTCTTAAGTGTTACCGATTTGATTATATACTTAAACTGCCTCACCTCTCAGACACTGTTCTTTTATTCAAAAATGGGGATAATTATTGCTAGCCCTAGACACTTCACAAGAATAGTTTCAGGTTTAATTAGAAAATGAGCAATAGTTTTAGAAACCTTAGTGCATCCTTGTTTATTAATGGACTAAACTATTTTCAGCCAATTAATAAGACACTCTTTTTCTATTTCAATTTAAATCTTCAGTCATGTCTCTAATTGTGAACTTGCATCACTCCCTTTACACAGACTCTAAGTAGACTCTTCTCTTTTTCTTACATAAACATATTCATAATCATTTATATCTTTATTTGAATTTCTCAGTGAACTAGCTCCTCCAGAATAGTCTCTATTCCTTGTAAAATTATCTGACTATTGAATTTACTCATTAAAAGGAATTCAGATGTTAGTAAGGAAGCATTTGGAAAAGTAAAATTATCATCTCCATGCCCTTGAAATTAGGCATATTTCTAGAAATAACCATGTATACTTTTTTTCCATTTATCATATAAAACAGAGAAAAGTATTTGATAACAAACATGAAGTCCATGCTTCAGTCCAATTATAATTTTCCAAGTTCTAATAAAGAGATAGCAGAGTATGGTTTGTTCCTATTAGGAAATCTGTTACTTGATTCAAGTTAAGCATGTTTTCTCTTTGGTCCTCAACAAGTATTGCAGTTAGTCCCTTATACAAGAATACCTGACAGTTTTGTTTGCGCAGCACACTGTACCATGCCTATTAAGGAAAAAAAAAACAGTAAAAAAAATTAGAAGAAAATAACTGTTTTGACCAAGATCACACAGTTTGGAAGTATTGTGACAGAGCAAGAAATAGATTGTAGGTATTATGACAAACCCAAGTTTTGTCTATGCCTCAAAATTCTCCAAGTGAGTCTTCAACAATACTTGAACCAAGAACTTCCAGATGTTCAAGCTGGATTTAGAAAAGGGAGAGGAACCAGAGATCAAATTGCCAACATCTGTTAGATCATAGAAAAAGCAAGAGAGTGCAAAAAAAAAATCTACTTCTGCTTTATTGATTACAACAAAGCTTTTGATTGTGTGGATCACAACAAACTGTGGAACATTCTTAAAGAGATGGGAATACTAGACCACCTTAGCTACCTCCTGAGAAATCTGTATGCAAGTCAAGAAGCAACAGTTACAACTAAAAGTGAAACAATGGACTGGTTCCAAATTGGGAAAGGAATACATCAAGGCTGTATATTCTCACCCTGTTTACTTAATTTATATGCAGAGTACATAATGAGAAATGCTGGGCCCAATGAAGCACAAGCTGGAATCAAGATTGCCAGGAGAAATATTAATAACTTCAGATATGCAGATGACACCACCCTTATGGCAGAAAGTGAAGAGGAACTAAAGAGCCTCTTGATGAAAGTGAAAGAGGAGAGTGAAAAAACTGGCTTAAAACTCAACAATCACAATACTAAGATCATGGCATCCAGTCCCATCATTTCATGGCAAATAGATGGGAAAACAATGGAAACAGTGGTAGTTTTATTTTCTCGGGCTCCAAAATCACTGCACATGGTGACTGCAGCCATGAACTTAAAAGATGCTTGCTCCTTGGAAGAAAAGCTATGACTAACCTAGACAGCATATTAAGAAGCAGAGACATCACTTTGCCAACAAAGGTCTGTCAAGTCAAAACTATGGTTTTTCCAGGAGTTATGTATGAATGTGAGAGCTGAACCATAAAGAAAGCTGAGTGCTGATGAACTGATGCTTTTGAACTGTGGTGTTGGAAAAGACTTTTGAGAGTCCATTGGCCTGAAAGATCCAACCAGTCCATCCTAAAGGAAATCAATCCTGAATATTCATTGGAAGGACTGATGCCAAAGCTGAAACTCCAATACTTTGGCCACCAAAAGTGGCCAAAGTGAAGAGCTGACTCATTTGAAAAGACCCTGATTCTGGGAATGACTGAACGCAGAAGTGGATGTCAAAGAATGAGATGGTTGGATGGCATCACCAACTTGATGGACATGAGTCTGAGTAAGCTCTGGGAATTGGTGATGGACAGGGAAGTCAGTCCATGGGGGTGACAAAGAATCAGACATGACTGAGCGACTGAACTGAATATGGAGGATGATGATCAATTCTAAATGAAGATACTCTAAATCTTGTTCTGAGTTCTGTCATCAGAAGATGTTAAACATGGAAGGGAGAGTTCCAATTTATTCTGATTCTCTTCTGTCAAGAAGAGAAACACAGACTCAGAAAGTTTAGTGGACTTACCTCAAATTCAGTAACCCATTACTGGAGGGGGTTCATGATGGACTCTCACAGCCCCTGACAATCTCTCTGGTGAATCTTTGTGGTGTTCTGATATCACAGCACGAGAATGTTTTATGTCTTCCCACATACAGATATGCCAGTGAAATTGCAAGAAGGAAGGCTTTAAAGTGAACCTTTTAAATTTCATTCTTTAGTACGTGTATGAGCAGAATGTAAATAGTGTCAATTTCATTATCTTTTGCACAAAATGTTCCTTTCTCAGAGCCAAATCAGGGGAAGGAGATATGGAACTGTGCCCCAAGTACCTCAAGGGCAGCTGGCCACTTTTATTTCCAGATTCCAAACACCTGCATTTCTCAAAAGCTGGGGCTGTTTCTGAAGAGACGTTTGGAAGTCATCAATATACTGCTTACTTACTGTGGATTTGAGAACCTTGAAATGTCAAGTTTTAGCTTCAGGCCAAGTTGGATTTGTGAGCCCTCATACTGATGGGTGATGAGATCATTTACATTGGATTATACCTCTGGTGTGTGACAATTCAGTAAGTGATGAATACAGTGGGAATTACTGCAGTACATCTGCTGGACACTTTTATAAAATAGCTCTCTCATCTCACCTCCTAGGTGCGCAATCTTCAATCAGGAAACATATTTGAGGCAAGAAATCAGATCTCAACCTGGGGCTGTATCATCTGCTCCTGTCTCTTTTGCAGACTGTAATTTTGTCTACTGACACACTGCAGAGTAGACAGATATAGAACAGTGACCATCGAATAATGCACTCTGGAAAACACCTCCAAAGTTATGACTGACCATTTGCTGACGATTGCTAGGAAATTATGATTAACGATTTGAGAGAGAGACAGAGACAGATTTCTTTCTTTCTTAAATATAAAGACATGTCAGGCACTGAGCTAGATTCTTGGAACTCAGTCACTTATAATATGAACATGTCTCTGGTTCTCACTGAGCTTTCAAACTACCTGTGATATTAATATGATAGATTTTAAAAGGCAATTTTAATATGATAGATTCTGCCAAAAATTAAAGAGAGTGTTAAAGTTGTGAATAATAACTTAAGTCATGAATACCTTTGCAACTGGTTCCTGAAGAAGTTACGTTTTAATGGATTGTTGAATTGGTCAGGTGAATATTGGGGTAGAAACATTGAATGTTTCTAAAGAAAAATGCATGTATGTAGGATTAGGGTAGAAATAAAACCATAACTGCAAGGGAAATGTAAATAAGACAGTAAAAATGGAAATATTCATTCAGGCAATAGTTAAATAGAGTCCTGTGCTCTATCAGCTGCTCACTGTGTAATAAGGATCGTTTTGGGTGGCTTCTACTGGTTCAGCTCTTCATTCATTCATCAATCCTATATTCAGTGCTTGGTGTGTTTCTAGCACTGTAATGGGCATTGGTCCTTTGAGCTGAAAGCTGGAGATTCATCTAAATTCTTGATATTTTTAAAGCCAACTGTTGAGTCAACTAGGAGTTTTGATTTGATACCAGTAATAAAAATGTGATTACAGTGGTTTAAACACATAAGGGTTTTTCTCCTTTGTAGGAATCTAAATGTAGCCTGTTGTGGAGAAATAAAAGTTTTCTTTAGTATTTAGTACTCTTGAAAAGCATCTGCCTGCAATGCAGGAGACCCGGGTTTCTGTCCCTAGATAGGAAAGATCCCCTGGAGAAGGGAATGATAACCCACTCCAGTATTCTTGCCTGGAAAATTCCATGGACTGAGGAGCCAGGTGGGCTACTGTCTGTGGGGTCTCAAAGAGCTGGACACGACAGAACAACTAACCTTCTTTTAAAAAGCCCTAGCATCCCCAATCACAGATATTGATGTACTATGAAGGCAGAAAATGCTTGCTTTCACTTTCCCTAGGAATATTTTACTCTTTATTACCATGAAGATTTGATTTGTCTAGTTAATTGCTCTGATCTGAGGGAACCAGCCTGGACTAGGTCTCTAAGTTAAGACCTTTGATGTTAGGCAGACTGAAAACATTACCTTCTTAGGGATTTCCATTTTAAAGTGGAAATGAGATGATGAAGACATGAAGCTCAGAACTTGAAGACATTGTTCTCTCTTAAAAGTCACCAGAGATACCCAGTGATTTCTCTGATCCATGGAAAAATATATTTACCTTCTAAAAAAGTCCCATCCTTTTTCAGAGAGATTATTATCCTATCAGCATAATTTTTCTCCTCCCATTTCTAGTGGAGTAATGGCTATCTCTTTTCTGAATATAAGTGGAGAAAAATCTATTGTCTGTTCTTCCTCAGTGAAGTATCCAGCTACCAACATTGGATGGTTTGACCTGGCTTTCACCAGGTCACTCCAGGGTCAAGGCCTGGCTAAGCAGAGGTAGGGTGACAGACTTTACTACAGAGTGATTAATAAGAAACCAGTCTGATGATCCACAGCACCTCATGTTACACATTCAAGATAAAATTAATAAAGAGTAATATTAAAAACTTAATATTGGTTTCACCCAAGTATGGTAATATTAGGAAGCCATTAAGAATCCAGGGTTCGTCAATAATTTCTTAGCTTGTGGTTCCAGTTCCAAGATTATGATATAGCTTCTGGTCCTCTAACTATTATAGTCACATTCCAGGCAAGAATTAAGGGAGAGTCCAGAGATTCAAAATGATTATTTCTGGAAATCCTTCATGAAACTACTCAAATTTAATTCCTCATCCCCATCTGCAAAGGAAACTAAGGAACATAGTATTAGTTTCCCTTGGACAGTATTTAGGGGATCAGCTAATAAAGGAGAAGGTAATCACAGATAACATTAGTCTCTCTTTCAACCATATACTTTAAGAGAGAAGAAAACTGATGGGAAATTGAGTCATTTAGTACAAACACTTTACTTTCCTGGAAATTTTAAGGCCACAGGTAGGTACAGTGGCTTGATTAAGGACATAACATTTCATGGCAATGAATGATTGCCATCTTAACTGATTTCTTCTGTAACAATCTTTGTTTTACCTTTAGACTTCCATACTTTCAAGTATTGGCTAGTTTAGCAGAAAAAGTAGTGTTTCCACAAGACTACCTGTTAGCATGTATTTCAACATGCCAATACACATCACAGTAAATAAAAAATAGGGAGGTTGGAAGTATTTTTGATATTTCACTGTTTCCAGAAAAGTTAGTATTCTTAACATAGTTTTCTTCTGGATCTCTTATTTCAATAATAGTAAATATGTTAAGAAGGACATTTTGACATCTTTGAAAGCATGTGTTTGGCCAGATTGCAGCTAAAGTCAAAACATTCCACTCAATCAGTCTTTTTTTGAACTATAGTTATTAACTTTTTTATGCATTGAGCATTTTGTTGGAGACTCCTTTGTGTCAGGCATTGTGTTAGATATCTGCTTTAAATAGGTGACTTGTAGCTCTTGTTAACAAGGGTAATGACAGATGCTCATGAACACTTTGTCTTCAGACAATTAGTGTTATTTATTAAGCTAAGTCCAACCATCTCCACAAAACTGTATTATTAAATGATGAGTGAAATCTCAGATCTTATTTGCAATCTGCATCGTGGGCCATGTACCCCTGATATTATACTGGCCTTTCAGTCCAGCATTTGAATTAGGTCATGGTAGAGTGTTGATGCCATGATCATGTTAGATATTTAAAAGTGAAAATATGATAACCTGCCTTGGTTAATAGATTATTATTAGCAGTCCACTTTTCATGCCTACTAAAAACAAGCTTAATATTAAGTGGTGTGGAAAGAAAAGCATGATGCTATAAACTTGATTTCAACTATTCTGAAGCTATGCAGTAATTGGATGTTACTTGAATTTTCTGGTCTTTTGTTCCTCAACAAAAGTAGAGAAAAGAGAGACAGAAAAGAGGGTGAGAGACACAGATTTGGAGAACAAAGTAGAGGTTCCTAGTGGGGAAAGACAAGAGAAGAGAGGGGTATGGGATTAAGAGAGACAAACTACTATGTATACAATATTAATACTTGGCAGGGTTTTATTGTACAGCACAAGGAAATATAGCCATCACTTTGTAATAATTTTAAATAAAGTATAAATCTAAAAATATTGAATCACTGTTTTATATACTAAAACTAATATAATATTGTCAATGGACTATATTTCAATTAAAGAAAGGAAAGAGGGAGAGAAAGAGGGAGAAGAGGAGGGAAGGGGACACTTTCTCATGAGTTATTATTGAGAATTAATATGAGGTTTTTTGAAAACTGAAAATAAGATTTAGAAAATGTTTATTAGATTATGAAACAGATTTTAGGTCCTCAGTTAATGGTAGCATTTATTTTAGCACTTTCTAACCCTCCTCTCCTTCCTTCCCTCCCCCAGTCCTTTTTTCCCCCACTTCCTTCCTTCCCTACCTCTTTTTTCCTCCACTCTTCTTCCTTAAAAGAAATACTACACATGTAGTTTTATCTCCTCTTTCATCTTTTAATGGAGTTACACATATACAGTATCAAAATCTTAACTGCAAAGGCATATGGAAGGACAGGGAAGTTTCATAAATTGCAGAGTCAGATTTGGTAAAGCAATGAGGCCTCTCCATCTCTCTGCACATGCAGCCAACCGCCTATAACTGTTCTCAGTTATTTGTTTCCCTGCCCCACTTCTTTTTTCTTTTCTTTCTCCCTTTTCACTTTTCTTAGTTGCATTAACTATTTCTTTCAAAGGCATCTCATTTATCTTTGTCTTAATGGTGTTAAAGTTATTAACAAAGAAAGTAGTAAAAGTTGGGTAGTTTGTACGTATTACATGGAAAATCTTTGTTCTGTCTGCCAAGGCTGAACAATCCTACCTGATCCTAATCTGGAAATCAAATTGCCTCCCATTCCTTCTGAATGTGAAGAAGTGTTGTCTTTGAAGTCTTTAGAGCCAAATAAAAGTCAATTCAGGCAGACAATTATCTATTATCTTTGTCTCTTTCACACTCTATCTGATATCTTTGCTTAAGACGGCATAGTCTAAAGATTAGACAGATATCTTAATGGCAAAGAATAATATGATTTTGAGCTCTCCTGGAAAATGACCAGAAAGCAAATTAAGGATTTGGTGGTAGCCTTAGTTTGTCATTTCACTTCAGCTGAGGCAGCTCAACAGTTCTGTCTTCACCTCTTCTCAACAGTAGAGAGTAAATAAATAGCAAAAGCTCACAGGGTTGTTAAAAGGAATGTATCAACTTATTTTTAATAAGGGTTTTAAGGCAAGAGAATTGATTTCACTGACTTTTACAGTTGTTCTGGGATAAAAATGCATTACTCCCAGTGATACATTTAAGCTACTAGGATGCATATTTCAAATGATTCTCCTTCTGAGGAGCCTGATTCTTTAACAACATTCTACCTTTGTATACATTTTTTTTGCATTTTTTAGAATTATTTTTTTTTAAATACTTTATTCTATGTTACAATACTGTATTGGTTTTGCCATACATTGACACAGATCAGCCACAGGTGTACACGATCTCCCAATGCTGAAGCCCCCTCCCACCTCCCACTCCATATCATCTCTCTGGATCATCCCGTGCACCAGCCCCAATTATCCTGTATCCTGTATTGAGCATAGACTGGTGCTTCATTTCTTATATAATAGTACACATGTTTCAATGCCATTCTCCCAAATCATCCCACCGTCTCCCTCTCCCTCAGAGGCCAAAAGTCCGTTCTATACCTCTGTGTCTCTTTTGTTGTTTCACAGGGTCATCATTACTATCTTTCTAAATTCCATATACATGTGTCAGTATACTGTATTGATGTTTTTCTTTCTGGCTTACTTCACTCTGTGTAATCGGCTCCAGTTTCATCCATCCCATTAGAACTGAATCAAATTTATTCTTTTTAATGGCTGAGTAATACTCTATTGTGTATATGTACCACAGCTTTCTTATCCATTCGTCTGCTGATGGACATCTAGGTTGTTTCCATGTCCTGGCTTTTTATAAACAATGCTGCAATGAACATTGGGGTACATGTGTCTCTTTCAACTCGGGTTTCCTTGGTGTGTATGCCCAGCAGTGGGATTGCTGGGTCATAAGGCAGTTCTATTTGCAATTTTTTAAGGAATCTCCACACTGTTCTCCATAGTGGCTGTACTAGTTTGCATTCCCACCAACAGTGTAAGAGGGTTCCCTTTTCTCCACATCCTCTCCAGCATTTATTGCTTGTAGACTTTTGGATCGCAGCCATTCTGACTGGTGTGAAATGGCACCTCACTGTGGTCTTGATTTGCATTTCTCTGATAATGAGTGATGTTGAGCATCTTCTCATGTTTTTGTTAGCCATCCGTATGTCTTCTTTGGAAAAATGCCTATTTAGTTCTTTGGCTCATTTTTTGATTGTATCGTTTATTTTTCTGGAGTTGAGCTGTATAAGTGGCTTGTATATTTTTGAAATTAGTTGTTTGTCAGTTGCTTCATTTGCTATTGTTTTCTCCCATTCAGAGGGCTGTCTTTTCACCTTACTTATAGTTTCCTTTGTTGTGCAGAAGCTTTTAATTTTAATTAGATCCCTTTGTATAGGAGTATTTTTAAATGATGAATAGTTATGACTTCTCTTTCGGCAGAAATTTGAATTTGATAATGAAGATAGGCCTCATGATTTGCTGTCTGTAGACTGAAATAAATTCCCTCAGGTCTGAATTTTGCTTTCCTTGGCAGAGGTACCCATGTTCAGGTAGAAATATCTTGGGGAAAAATAGCTAAAATATTTTCTTTATATGAGCAAAGGGGAAGGTAGAAAGTCAAAATCATAGATTGTATTGTCAAAGAATGTTTTCATTCAAAGAAAAATAGTTTGTGGTAGTTTGTTTCTCTATGTTAGAGTGTTAGATGATTCTTTTACACTGAGTTCAGTTAGTGACTTCAAAAGTTTTACCATATATTATGCAACAATCTTTTTCACTTAAACAGTCTAATTTGTGGATCTTTACACTGGTGGTAGAAAAGGGGTTGGTCAAATTTAAATTCAGTGTGTATGTGTGTGTGTATGTATATGATTAATTTAACCTTCGAACATTTTCTTTCTAATCACAAGTACTTCTTGACTCTTTAAACTGAACTAAATTTGTTGAAATGTTCTACAAGTTAATAATGATGTAATTTGACAAATCAAGACCTTACATCTGATGCCTCAGGCTTACTAAATTAATGGGAAAGTGTCCCTTAAAGTCAGTAACTTTCATCTCAACTCCTGGGGCCTTTTGTAGATCTTTTCCAGCAATCCTGGAAAGAAGTTCACTTTCTTTTTTAAGCTCTTGGGGCCAACAGTCTATTTAAGTACTGCCTCTATGTAACAACTCTCCCATCATAATATTACAATCATGCATTAGAGGGTGATTTCTCTAATGATGTATTACTCAAAATGTGGTGTCAGTCAGGGTATCAGCAAGGGAGATCATAAAATTTTATTTAACTTTTTGTTAATTCAAAGGTTCCAATACACTCTAATTTCTTTATTATGCATAGGGAAGGGGGAATGACAGTAACCTAAAAGGCTACATGCTATTGTTTTCACTGTGTTCAGAAAATATACCTCACCAACGGAGCAAGGAAAAGATTTAAAACCACAATTAAAAATGCTTGTAAGACTCACAAGAGCAAACGTACTGAGTGGAGACCATGTTGAATATATCTGAGATGCAAACAAAGCTTACTGGTCTGCACATTAGGGGAGAAAAACTCAATAACACTATTTTTAGTCTTTCTAATTAAAGCATTTTCAAATAAATTATACTTTTTCACCTGTATACCAAGGAAAATAAATCATTTCTTAATTCCAGAAAGATTCCAAGATGCCATTTTACTAGTGACCCATGGGCTCCATTCCAGGCCCGTTATGGAAGGATGAGCACCAAGCTCTGCCTTCTGTGCAGACCTTTCTGAAACAGGCAGGAATATCACTGTAACATTTCCATCATGGTGATTTATGCATATGCAAGAATCCACATAAAGCTATGAGCACAATGCTTGGTACGCAGTAGTAATTCCTCACTAAATATTAGCTATTATTTTTGGTTAATTGCTACTTAGTGTTAAATTAAATAATGAATGACATTTTGCAATAATAATGCACTTGTTAGACTAAACACTGCCTTTGAATTACAATTCAGTTTTAATTCAAAGAGTGTAAGTTACTTCATATTAGTAAAGGTTCTTTTGCAATATTATTCCTTAAAATTTAAATGGAAACTCATGACACTCAATTATTCCAATCCATCATGGTGATTTATGCATATGCAAGAATCCACATAAAGCTATGAGCACAATGCTTGGTACGCAGTAGTAATTCCTCACTAAATATTAGCTATTATTTTTGGTTAATTGCTACTTAGTGTTAAATTAAATAATGAATGACATTTTGCAATAATAATGCACTTGTTAGACTAAACACTGCCTTTGAATTACAATTCAGTTTTAATTCAAAGAGTGTAAGTTACTTCATATTAGTAAAGGTTCTTTTGCAATATTATTCCTTAAAATTTAAATGGAAACTCATGACACTCAATTATTCCAAAAATTCAATACTAAAATGTTATTCATGCTTAAATTATCTGGCTTCATCTGACAGGAATGCATTTTATCTGAATTATCAGATCAATTATCTTGATTTCTGTACTCACCTTTGCAAGCACATATGTACTCTGTGTCCTCTGCAAGGTGCAATTGGATTTCTTCAGGTTGAAGTGTGACCCAGTTAGCTTCCAACCAGGCACTTAAGGCGTGTTCAGAGAGGAGGCCTTTGAAGCCTATTGTCCATTTCTGAAATAGTTCTAGCCTTTTAGAAATGTGACAATTAGTGATTTCAGGGACAGAACTCAATTACTGAAATATGCTTAGAAAAACTTCCTCTAAACCAAAAGAAATGTATATTCACAGTCTCCCATTGTGAGTTAATCTGCAAACTCTGTTTTGTGACTTTTGTTGTTTGAAATTTCATTTATTTTAAAGAAAACCTCTTTTCATCCAAGCAGTACTATTTATTTCCCTGTTTTTTTAGGTAATAGCTCAAGGAGAAATTGAATTGGCCATTCAGTCCCAGGTGAGCAGTGAGCCAGACCTTGAAAGTATGGCATATTTTAGGGTAGACTCAAGAAGGAAGGAACATAACAAGCAAATCTTCTCAATAGGAGTTTAAATATTCATGATTTGCTTATTAAAACATTTTTAAAATTGTGTCTCTGAGCATCAGGTTCTTAATATGCAGAACAAAAGAGCAAAGTACTGAAAACAGCAAGCATATTGTCCTGGAATGTGCTTAAAATATCTCAAAGCTAAAGCTTAGTGCTTTTAGTATGTACTTGATACATCAAAGCTTTCTTCAGAAACTAGAATATAAATATATCAGTACCACAGCTTTCAGTTCTAACGAAGTGGATGAAACTGGAGCCGATTATACAGAGTGCAGTAAGCCAGAAAGAAAAACACCAATACAGTATACTGACACATATACATGGAATTTAGAAAGATGGTAATGATGACCCTGTATGCGAGACAGCAAAAGAGACACAGATGTATAGAACGGACTTTTGGCCTCTGAGAGAGAGGGAGAGGGTGGGATGATTTTGGAGAATGGCATTGAAACATGTATACTATCATGTAAGAAATGAAGCACCAGCCTATGTTCGATACAGGCTACAAGATGATTGGGGCTGGTGCACAGGGATGATCCAGAGAGATGATATGGGGTGGGAGGTGGGAGGGGGATTCAGGATTGGGAGCTCATATACACCCATGGAGGATTCATGTCAATGTATGGCAAAACCAATACAGTATTGTAAAGTAAAATAAAATAAAATAAAGTACATTACATAGAGAAAAAAAGAAAATTGAGCTTGTAGAAAAAATAAATAAATAAACACACACACACACACACACACACACACACACATATATATACATATATATATATGCTGTGCTTAGTCACTCAGTTCTGTCTGACTTTTAGTAACCCCATGGACTATAGCCCGCCAAGCTTCTGTGTCCATGGAAAGAACTGAAGTGGGTTGTCATGCCTTCCTCCAAGGGTCTTCCCAACCCAGGGATCCAATCCAGGTCTCCTGCATTACAGGCAGATTCTTTACTGTCTGAGCCACCAGGGAAGCCCATATAAATTGTGTGTGTTTATATACACACATATATATAATTACGCTTTGAGACTTAATCTTTAAAAATCAACATGTGTTGGGAGAGAGAAAAGTCATGCAGTTTGTAATAACAATGGATAAAGGGGCTCAGGCTGTGGTGGTAAAGCTTATGGGTCATCTTGACTTGCCAAGGGGTGCCCAGATTAGATATGACTTTTGGGTGTGTCTGTGAGAGTGTTTCTGGTGGATATTAGCATCTGAATTGCTGGACTCACTAGAGTAAACTGCCCTCTCGAATGTGAGTGATCATCATCTAACTCATTGAAAATGTGAATAGACCAAAAGGCTAAGGAAGAATTTGCCCTGTTTTCCTGCCTCATTGCTTGAACTGAGCCATCTCCTCTCTGGTGCTTTAAATCAGATCACTCCATTGGCTCCTCTGGTTCTCAAACCTTTGAACTCAGACTGAATTACAACCCCTCCCCCCCCAGCTTTGCTGGATTGACGGGGTCCAGCCCTGGTGGATCCAGGGTAATTCGAAGGGGAGATGGTGTGGCACTTTAGAAAGAGTTATTTAATTAGAAACATATGAGAGATTAGGAAAAATAGTATAGTAGGAAAATTCAGCGGAGAAAAGATGCTAAATAATTTGGTTTACATGGAGCACTAATAAAACCTCACGACAAGAGGTTTGTGCCATCTATGTTAGGCCACCGGCACCCGTTTGAATAGCAGAGGGTGCCCCGCCTTGGGCTTCCTCTCTTGTGGGCAAGTAAGTAGACATGGTAAGCCTCCACGCCTCAGATGGGAATTCAGCCTGAAAATAGAGTAAGAAAAGACATGAGGGAACCAGTCTTTCCAGTGACTGGCCCCTCCTCTATTGTCCAGAAAGGCCTTTTATACTTTTGATTGTACATAGAGATCAATGGCTAATACAAAATTATGCAGTGTCAGCAGCCCTGACTTTTATTGAGACCAGGCTTTCTCTCTGCATGCCTAGTTGTATACACAAGTCTTAGGTGATTTACATCATCTTCTGGCCAGAGGGCCAATTAACATTTTATGGCCCTTTTCTGATAAGGGTCTGTCAACCAGAGAACTTATTTGTATTGTTCTTCCCAAAGTCTGGTGCCACTCTCAGATAGCACTAAATAAAGTTACATTCTTACATAGCAAGGACACAACAGTTTATAACAATGAAAGAAGTACAGTGATCTATAACAAAGAGAAAAGTAATTAACTCAAAAGTCTAGTGTTGCTAACATCAAAACTACTATATTCCTTTTTTCTATATCCCAATTACATTGATTAATATCCTTCAGGTGTCTAAAATATAAAGAATATGGAGGCATGGCAGCAGTCACTGACTCAATAGTGAAAACCCTCTACCAATATAATTCTTAGCTCTTTAAAAAAGGCTCTGTATCTTTAAGATGCTTTAAGCTTCATGCCTCTCGCGATTGGGGGGCTGTAAACAATTCACAAGTTGTAAAAGTCTGGGCAGACCAGTCAGGTAAGTTAGAAAGCCATCAAAGGGGTTTAAACCAAAACATTCTTTTTATATGCAGGAGACGGTTAACTGGAGCCCTAAATTAATTTCTTTTAGAGGAAGATGATCAAGGATGGCTCCCTGTTATGTCAGAAGAGTGGAAAGCACAGTACAATAAGGCAGGCAGACTCTGGTTTTGGGGGGTAGATGCTCAGGAAAACCCAGGGGGAACCCCTGAAGCCAGATCACATCTTTGCGTATGTCTGGCTTCCTTCCTCATGACCTTTGCCACGGGCAGGATTCCTCATGCTGGCTCCCGGCACTGGATCTCCAGTTTGCAGATGGCAGACTGATTATATATATCTCTCTATATCTCTATATCTATATCTTTGCTGGTTCTTTGGAGAACCCTGACTAAAGCACGGATTTATTGCATTAACATGTATAATTATAGAGTCAATTAGAAGAGTTTACTCAACCATGGGAAAAGAGAGTAAATGCAAACCTTGGTGATGCCCAATGAACCTTCAGTCAAGAGATTTGCAATATTCTACTTCCACGTGGTCATGTATGGATGTGAGAATTAGACTGTGAAGAAAGCTGAACAACGCCAAAGAACTGATGCTTTTGAACTGTGGTGTTGGAGAAGACTCTTGAGAGTCCCTTGGACTGCAAGGAGATCCAACCACTCCATTCTAAAGGAGATCAGCCCTGGTTGTTCATCAGAAGGACTGATAAACTCCAATACTTTGGCCACCTCATGAGAAGAATTGACTCATTGGAAAAGACTCTGATGCTGGGAGGGATTGGGGGCAGGAGAAGAGGGGATGACAGAGGATGAGATGGCTGGATGGCATCACAGACTCGATGGAGGTGAGTCTGAGTAAGCTCCGGGAGTGGTGATGGACAGGGAGGCCTGGCGTGCTGCGATTCATGGGGTTGCAAAGAGTCAGACACAACTGAGCAACTGAACTGAAGTTCCATTATAAAGTCATTTACATATGGGGTAGATTTAATAACTCAGGTTAATACCAATGATCTCAGTGTGTTAAATGAACCTCAGCAGAAAGTAGCTAGAAGTAACTAACAGGATGTCGCAGGGCTGTCTAAGGATTTCAATGCACTCAACTGGATTTACTCATGTCAAGGGAACCCATCAACTAAAGGAAGACCCTCAACTCTGGGTGGGAGGAACAGATATGGTTCTGAAGGACCCAGAGAGGGGGTAAGAAAGGAAGGAGCAATTTTAAATATCTGACTCCCATAAATGTCAATGCTTGATCATCACAAGCATCTGGTAATAATTTCCTGCCCTTCTTCTCATCTCTCTTTATACTTTGCTTTTACCCTAGAGATACAAAGCCAAACAAAACTGTGGTTGGGAAGATTGGGAATAAGAGTTTGATATGGTTGGGGTTTTCCTGGCTGCGTGCTTCCTACGTAGAGCAAGAAGAAGAAGAGATTTGAAGTTTTGATTATTACATGAGACTGAACATTTCAATAATGGAAGCATGGGCAAATTTGCAACCTGAAAGACTGAAGACCTGCAAACGGAAAGACTACAGAATGACGAAGGAAGTCAGGGAGCTAGTTGAATTTATTTTCAGGCCAGAGAAAGAATACTCTATAAATAAATGTGAAGGCATGGTAGAAGGCAAAATAAAGTTGTTTCTATTTGATATAATACACACAGAAGGTGATGGAAGTATATTGAAAGGAAACAGGGTGATGAATGGAGAAAGGACCTTTTTCATAAACTATGTGCCAGGCCTAATGGATAACTGAAATGGTATTTTAGACGATTGCATCTTCACTGACCAACTGATGTTTTGAGTAGCCTTCTGTTACCTCTGTTCAATTTCTTTGTCTAGATTTGGTGCTAGTCTTGTTACTGGTCACTGATGGCTTCTCTGTATCTGTTTGTTTACTTGATGGCTTCTGCTGCTTCATAATTTCACCTCCCTACTACTTCCTTTGTGTCTCTTGACTGCTGTTAACCTTTCTGCCTATGTCCCACTCTTTCTTTTTTATTGTGCAAATGCACAAAGAGATAGATGGGTGGCCTTGTTTGTGAGCACAGAGCATTCTTTTTGAGTTTAGCTCTTGTGACAGAGTACTTCATAGACCACTGTCAATACCATAGAGGTGCAATGTTCAGCATGACAGCCACTAGCCACAGGCGATCACTGAGTAGTTGAAATATGGCTAGTGTGAGCTGAGATGTAGTGGAATTATAAAATGTACGCATGACTTTTAAGACTTCCAATGAAAAAACGCTGTCAGTATCTCATTAATAAATTTTATATTGACCACATAAAAGCATATATTTGATTATATAAAGTGATATTATAAAATTTTGAAACAAAATATATATTAAATTAATTTCACTTATTTATTTTTATTTTTTTAAAGCAGCTATTAGAAATTCTAAAATAACATATATGATCTGCATGTGTGATTTACACCACATGTATCTGTTATACTAATGTCTTTCCTTTTAATCCTCGACCAGTTAACAGATTGTAATAGTACAGAACAGGTTACACTTTGATTAAGGAATTACTTCTAGACACATTTTTTGAAAACTAATCCATATTTCATGGATTCCTCTTAAGAGATGGAATAAAGTTTGTTTTTTACCATTAATACATATAATGCAACATATTTTCTGTATTAGATGCTATTTTATGCATATGTGCTAATGGTCATTCACGTTTCTTTGGGACCCCATGGACTGTAGCCCACCAGGCTCCTCTGGGCATAGAATTCTCCAGGCAAGAATACTGAAGTTGTTTTCCATTTCTTTCTCCTGAGGATCTTCCTAACTCAGTGATCAAACTCACATCTCCTGAGTCTCCTGCACTGGGAGGCAGATTCTTTACCACTTTACCACCTGGGAATCCCAGATACTATTTTATAGTACTTTCAAATTTTTTTTCACAGATATTATCCTTTTGTCTTTACAATGACTCTGTCCTTTTGCAGATAAGAGAACTGGAATTCAGAGAGAAAAAAAAATGTTACCCCATGGACAGGTGTATATGGTGGAACCTGGTGGGCTCAGACATTAAAGAATCTGCCTGCAATGTCAGAGACTTGAGTTTGATCCTTGCAGAAGGGAATGACAACCCAGTTCAGTATTCTTGCCTGGAGAATTCTATGGACAGAAAAGTCAGATGGGCTGCACTCCATAATGGTTGCAAAGAGTCAGAAACAACTGCGCAGCTAACACTTTCACTTGCTGTATATATAGTAGAACCAAAAATACATCCCCAGTTCACTAGTGTTATGGAGTTTGTCTTTTGAGATAGGCCAATCTGGATTTGTGTATTGTATCTGTTACTTACTGGCTTGTGACCTTGGAGAAAGTTACTTATTTTTTTGTTTGTTTGTTTTTTAATCACACAGTGATAGTAGAAGGAGTGAAAACTAGTGGCAAACAGTTGCTGCCTAATAATAATCATTTACAGCCAATTACAAACCTGTGTTTCTCAACAGAGATAACTAAACAAAACTTATTAGAGACAAATGCATTAGATTTTAAAAATACATTCATTTCTACATAGTGGCATAACATGTTCATCCATCTGTTAAGGGATATTCCCTGAATATTCAATTAAAAAATTTAGTTTGTATTATGATAACATAAGTCATCAGTTTTGATGTGTGATAATTTGGAATTAGACACTGAAAAATTCATCTTTCATATTTTAGTCTGGATTAGTGATATGGCATTATTGTCTGGGGAAAAGGGAAATATTTTCACGAAAACTTAAACCACCCTAAAAAGATACAAAATTGTCTATTACTTAATCTGAACCAGTTTATTCAACCTGTGTGTGCATCTATCTGCCTCATCGTCACCAGTGTTTCCTTTACTGTTAAAAGTTTCTTAGTACTTGCCTTGTTTCAGTGAATGATACCATAATTGTGCTAATCACTCCTGAACAAAATGTTAGTCATCTGATTTTCTCTTCTTTTTTTTTTTGACTCATTGGGTTTAATTAATTGTGAGGTTCTGCAGTCTCTGTCTCAGCAATCTCTGCCAAATTTGTCTTACCACATTAACTCTCAGACATTTCTTGAGCTGCCTTATTCAAATTTCCACCATTCCTCATCTGGATCATGACAGTAGTTTTCTAAATCTACTTTCAAGTTCCATTCATATCTACCTCCAAATATTCTTTTCACTGAGCCTATGGCATTATTACTAAAACTATTAATAAAATTTTATAATTATAAAAATTATAATGTTACTATTATAAAACTAATACTAGTTTTATAAAATATATTTCTCTCCTTCATCTATGTATTCTCAAACACTCATCTTTAGCTATAGGATTAAGTCCAAGTTTCTTAACATGTCAGGGACACAGCATGATATCACTTTCCTGTTGTTGTTTAGTCCCTAAGTTGTGTCCGACCATTTGCAACCCTATGGACTGTAGGCTGCCAGGCTCCTCTGTCCATGGGATTTCCCAGACAAGAATACTGGAGTGGGTTGCCATTTACTTCTCTAGGGGATCTTCTTAATCCAGGAATTGAACCCAAGTCTCCTAATTCTTCATCACTGAGCCGCCAGGGAAACTCTTATATTTATTTATTTTTCTTGGGAGTATAATCGCTTTACAATGTTGTGTTAATACCTGCTGTACAGTGAAGTGAATCAGCTATATATATATATATATGTACCCCCCCTGCCTTGCGTACCTCCCTCTCCCCTATCCCACCTCTCTAGGTTACTGCAGAGCACTGAGCTGAGCTCCCTGTGCACCCAGCTGACTAACAGTCTATTTTATACATGATAGTGTGTATATTGGGTGGCGCTAGTGGTAAAGAACTTCCTTGCCAATGCAGGAGACACGTAGAGACATGAGATCTATCCCTGGGTCAGGAAGATCCCCTGGAGGAGGGCATGGCAACCCACTCCAGTATTTTTGACTGGAAAATCCCTTGGACAAAGGAGCCTGGTTTGTTGTGGTCCATGGCATCGCAAAGAATTAGACACGACTGAAGCAACTTAGAATGCAGTGTATATATGCCATTTCCAATCTCCCAATTCATCCCACTCTTGCTGCCCACCCCTGTATCTACAAGTCTGTTCTCCATGTTCTCTGTGTGTCTCTATTCCTGCCCTGCTAATAGGTTTATCTGAACTATTTTTCTAGATTTCACATATATATGTTAATATATGATATTTGTTTTTCTGTTTCTAACTTACCTCACTCTGTATGACACAGTCTAGGCCCATCCATATCTCTATGTATCACCTGGTTTTGTAACTTTATGGCTGAGTAATA
>SJYC01040549.1:0-15884 GCA_006408675.1 Madoqua kirkii
ATTTGGAATGTCTTAAATATTTAAGTTTTATTTTACTTAATCATTGCAGAGGCCAGATAGGGGATTTATACTCTGATACTAATGGGGAAATTATATTTATTGTTTTCTTCTTACTCATATGATAGGAAAATGCTAGAAAAGAAAAATGTTTGTTCTTGGTGTATTCCAGATAAGAAAAATTATTTTTAATCCTTGTGTAATAAATTTATCACTGTCTAGATGATTCCCAAATGATTAGAGGAATAACATAAGAGATCCCTGTGTAATAGGAAATATGGTTTGGTGAAAATCTGGAAGATTTTCTTAGATTGTGATAAGCTACTTGAGCAAGTTGGGAGTCTAACTGTTGCCTTTGCCATGATCTAGTTCAAGTCGGGGAATGAAGTCTTACCCTCTAATCCTAGCACCCTAGGGACTACAGGAAATTACAGTGATAGAGTGCTCCCTGTTAAGCTAAGGACAGCATGCCTTGGCCTCAGCTCAAGTGATTAACTCATGCTTATTCCTTTAGCTTTAAAAACACCTTATTCTACCTTTCTTCCTATCCCAGTAAACTAAATTTAGTATTCATTAAACAAAAGTTCTTAAAGCAGCTTCTATTTTTTGAAAAGATATCACAGGGCCTGTGGACAGAAAGGAAGAACTGGCACTCATTGTACATCCCTTTCAAGTCACTCATCAATATCAGAAGGCAGGATGCAATTGTGCAGTGTGCATTTTCCTTTAGGATGGGCATTGTTAGGGATAGTATTATACTAGAGAAGGGTTGGACCAAAGCATTACTTGAACCATAGTGTTTCTTCTGTTGAGTATCTTTATGCAAAACATGAATCAAAGGGAAAAACAGAAAAATACCTCAGTGAAGTTTATCAGGTCTCAGGGAATCATCTGAAGGATTAGCAAGAACATTTTAATGCTTCCAGTCCAAAAACAGTCTTAGCTTCTGGTCAGAAGTGGAATTAAGCATACTTAACCCTAAAAAGAAAAAAAAATATTTGTTTGTAGTAGGAGTCTTTAAAAAAAAAATTAGTTCAATTGCTTCATCTATTAAAGTAATCAAAGATTAGCAACATAGGGGGGGAAAGAAAAAAGAAAAGATATGGAGAAGTACGTAATGATGAGTATGTGAGTTTAGGTAGCTCTTTGATTCAGAAGAGTACATTCGAAACATAAATATTCTTTCCTTTCTCATCATCTTCACGTTCCCTATGCCTCATGTTAGACAAACTAAACAATTTTGTTAAACTTCATTTTCAATCAAAATCAAATATTAGCCTTGATTCTAGTTTTAGCTATGCCTTTGACTAGATGAGCCTGGGACCATCTTTTGTTGCCTCTGTTTAGACATTTATAAAACAAGAGGCTCCCCAAATAACTGAGATCCCTAGCACTGAGAACAAGCTCCTGTCTCACATCTAGCCTAATCTGACAGTTCCTTTTGATGAGGGTGGAGCTGGACTGTTGCTGAGAAACCTGAGAGGCAACATGTTGTAGGAAAATGAGTTCCGTATAAGCACCAGGGAAATTTCAATGACTGCATTAGTGTCATTGTCATTTTAAAAATGCCCACAACCTTGGATTTGGTCCTTGAGCAAGGCTTTACACATTTATAAAGAATCTCATTTGAGGAATTCTCTCAGGTCACTGACTTTTGCAGCCATTAAAGTCTTAGCTTTCTTAGTACAGAGAACTAATTTTGTTTTACATCAACCAAGGTACTATCGCTGAAGCAACGCCTGTCATGATTTGTCCAGCAGTGGCCTAAATGCTGGGCTTCCCATGTGGTGCTAGTGGTAGAGAACCTGCCTGCAAATGCAGGAGACATGAGAGATGAAGGTTCAATTCCAGGGTCAGGAAGATCCCCTGGAGGAGGGCATGGCAACCCACTCCAGTATTCTTGCTTGGAGAATCCCATGGACAGAGGACCCTGGTGGGCTACAGTCCATTGGATCACAAAGAGTTGGACACGACTAATGCAACTTAGCTCCTATGCATACCTTAAACACTGATGCCCCTTTTACAGCCCTGTTAGTAGAAGCTTTTTCTGGAGAAGAGCTGGGCCTGGGAGGTTGGAATAACCAACTTTTCGTTTTGATGTTACAACTCAGATTCCCATTCCTGCACAGTTTTTATTTAACCAAAAGTATTTCCCCTCCAAAGGACATGGAGTGAGTGAAGTCACTCAGTTATGTCCAACTCTTAGTGACCCCATGGACTGTAGCCTACCAGGCTCCTCAGTTCATGAGATTTTCCAGGCAAGAGTACTGGAGTGGGTTGCCATTTCCTTCTCCAGAGGATCTTCCCGACCCAGGGATTGAACCCAGGTTTTCTGCATTGTAGGCAGACGCTTTACTGTCTGAGCCACCGGGGAAGTCCAAGTAAGATTTAATTTGAAATCAATCTAATAATATATAATCAACTGCTTTGATTAATCATGGCTGCTATTTCCACTAAAAGTTTATTATAATGTAGGAAAAAGTCACATTCTAAAAGGGATAAAAAAAAATGCTTTCACAAATCTGGGATTTAAATGACAAGCTCCTAATTTGTAATTTCAAGAACTATCTCAGCCTAATTTAAAATAATGTTACAGAAGAGATGTCTCCTACTTTGGGGAAGTTTAAGAGTTAGACTTTTGAAAGTTTGAGTAATTAGGCTCCTGATTTTCTGAAATATTTCTGCATTCTTTTTGCCTTATTTTTTTGGAAACTTTTCAACCCTGCAAAAACCTTATCTTTGCCCAGCATCCCCACATTCTTTTTCACTTCACACTAAAAATAAGATCTTTATCTCTATATTAGAAACAGTGAGATACCCATCTCTCTTGGCTTGGCTGTTTCATCTTTCTTGAGGAAAAGCAACCACACAATTATACAAAGCCATAAATTAACTTGACAAGCTGCATGCTGGAACCGCCACCCTCACCGGAGGTGTTTAAGTTGCTCCTGAGTTCCGAGTCTCCTTTTTGCTTCCCAAAGAGCCTTATATGCCCTGGTGGAAATTGTTTTCTTTCTGTTTCAGATGTACAAACAGTCCACTCCCTGCCATAGGTTCAGCAGTTACACACTTCCCTTTCTCAGTGGACTCATTATGCAAAAGACATTACCTCTCTCCTTCTTGCAACTCTATCCCCAGTAAGAAGGTGGAGGTCCCCAGTGGGCCATTCATCATCCATTGCAAGGGCTTGGGTAGCCAAGTCTGAGAGCTGACTAATTTCATGGGTTTACAATTTGGGAATGTCTCACTCCTCTCCCAAGACTCTCTACTACACTTTCATTGTGAATATTATTCTGAAGTCTTATGATATCGAGAGAGGCTACTCAGGGAATGTAACATATAAGTTTAGTGATAAACCAGTTCATCTGGGGAAAAGTGAAATTATGATTGTCTTTGAGTAGGCCTCTGTATTAAATTTATTATTTGATTGCTCTCCTAATTAAAGGAAAAAACAGTATGTAATAGTTTTATACTTATTTTACAGTAAGAGTTTACATACACATCATGCTTAATGATACAGATTTTAAAATAAATAAAAGTGAATTTTCATGCCCATCTGGTGGTCAGTAATGCCATTTCTTTTACCAACCATCAACTTGATGTTCGGCATCTTGCTTGATGTTCCGTCTAGTGGTTACAAAGTCCTAAAATGGACAAAAAAAAATCAGAAGACAAGCCATCTTGTGATGCCTGGAAGGGCTGTTTCCATTTCATCCATTCTCCACCCAGACTCTGTGATTAAAGATAGCAGTTCAGTTCTTCTGCTATTTAGGTGGACTTTAAGGAGGATGGAGGGAGAATTTAGCTCCATTGGGCTGCATTGGTGGTGAAAATTGCCCTCAGCAACCGTTTGCTCTGCTCTGAGAGCCCAACAGCCATTCCCAGTATGTCTTCCTCTTTGTGTCCTCTTCCATTGCAAAACTTTCTCCTTGCCTGATACACCAGTTCATCAACAATATCTCCCACTTTTCATTCTTCTCTTTGCTATCTAATTCTCAATTCTGCAACCTTTGGGGAGAATTTATTATACTCCCCTGTCATCACGGTGCAAATAAAAATGTCAAGGTTGTTAGCAAATGTTCTGGGTAGTAAAACCCATTACAATAAAGGAGCATGTTCTATGGCAAACATCCCAGCCCACACTGCATGAATATGCAACAGCTTAGAAAGGACTATTAGAGAGACTAGTTGGAAACCCTACATCGTAGGAATGTGTTTTACCTGAAGGGAGTTTTGATAAACTCTCTGGGAACATTTGGTTCTTCCTTCTCTGATACTGAAAAAATCTGAGTATGTCTTTACTTTTTCCCTTTCTAAATTAAGATCTTCTCTGTGTCAAAGTACCCAAATTTTCTCTTCTGACTCATCTTTCCTCCTGATCCTTTTATTCCTTAAACATTTGTTATGAAGGTGAAAAAAGTTTATTTCTCGCTAGGTTATATCTTCCTGGATTACTACAGCATAGTTGATATTAAACTCTTAGTTATTCTTCAACACTGAGTCCCAAAATAACTTGATATTCACCTGTCCAGTTTCAAATTGCAGCTATAATTCAATTAATATTTCTTTAGAGAAGGTATTTATATCTTAAAATGAAACACTGAAAGCACCAAGTGGTTCTTAGGGCTGCCCTGTTGGCTTTTCCAGACAAGTTCAAGATAGCCCAGTGTATGACCTCTGTAGGTGCTAGCTTAGTTAGAACCACCCAGATCCAACTCATGTTAACATCGTCTTTCCTTTAAGGGCTTCTCGCCTTTGTTATCTGTGGATACCTGCTACCCTACGATCTTCCTGCCCTCCTCCCTCCTGCACTTCCATCAAAATTGGAAAATGATGAACACTATTCATTTATACTTTATTGATTACATTTTATCTGAAACGTACTAAAAATTTTACCCTTCAGACAGGCACTTTCTTTTAACATCCTCTTGTCTTTAATTTTGGACTATAGGCTGCCCCACTTTTGCATATGAAAGCAATCTCAAGCATCAGCAAATAGATTTTTCTCTCACTCAGGGACAATACAGAAATGTCTCTGAAATCACTCAGCACCTGGTTCTGCAAAAACATCTGATTTTGTCTTTGTAGGATTATTTAGGTGTGCTGATCAATGAGTTAAAGGAGCTGGTTTCAGTTCTCTGATTCTGATATCTTGATTCAGTCTTCCTTGGAGGCAAGGGTGATAACAGGAATAATTATGCTGGGGCAGGTGGAAAAACTGACTGAAACATCACCCAGAAAGTCTTCACCTCTGATCCCTTTCTAAATGTTTGTCCTTATAAATCAGAAGTTATGCCAGTTAGAGACCTGACTCTTCATTTCTCCCTTCAGCAGATTGAGGCCCTACCCTTCCCCTCTCTTTCTTAATCCTATTCCTTATTATCTTGGGCTTCCCCTCTGAGTGAAAACAATATATTTTAACTGCAGGTCTAAAATACATCTGTATCCACTCTCTACAGTTTCTACCTGTGGCACAAATGCTTCCAACAAGATAAGCTTTATTATAACATTGAGTAACTGTAACAAAACATTTAAGGTAATAATTATTGTTGTCATTATTCTGACTGAAACCTTATTGTAGGTCAGACAGCTGATAAAGAGTTAATATGTATAATTCCTACCTCACAGGTAATTGTACACATCAAATAAAATATATATATATATATATATTTAGCTCTGTATTGGGCATACAGTAATGCTATAAAAGTTAGTTAGTGAATTACCATTATACTCATTATTATAAAGTTATTAGAATCTGCCTGCAATGAAGGAGACCCCAGTTCAATTCTTGGGTCAGGAAGATCCCCTGGAGAAGGGATAGGCTGCTACCTGCTCCAGTATTCTTGGGCTTCCCTGGTGACTCAGACGGTAAAGAATTCACCTGCAATGAGGGAGACCTGGGTTCAGTCCTTGGATTGGGAAGATCCACTGGAGGAGGGGATGACAACCCACTTTAGTATTCGTGCCTGGAGAATCCCCATGTCAGAGGAGCCTGGTGGGCTACAGTCCATGTGGTGTCAAAGACTTGGAAACGACTAAGAACATCAAGTTATTAATTACCATCACTGATATAGTTGACCCTTGAACAAGATGAGTTGGAACTATGCAGATTCACTTATATGTAGATTTTTAAAAATCAATACAGACTATATGATCTGCTGTTGGTGGAATCCTTGCACGCGGAACCACAGATACACAGGGGAACTGAAGGTACAGAAGTCCGACTGTAAAATTATATGCAGATTTTTGATTGAGCAGGGTCTGATGCCCCTAGTCCCAGTGTTCAAGGTCAGCTGTATTGTTCCTGCATTTGGCATCATCCCTATGTAGTATGAATCATTATCATTCCTCCACTTTAGAGATGAGGATGCAGAAGTGCCCATTAGTAAGGTGAGCTAGAAATAACCCTGTCCATTTACAGCCTGTGTTTCACAAATGTAGTAGTTAAAATTATGTGTGTGTAGCTTTCTTCTATCCTGGTGTGTGTGTGTGCATGCTCAGTTGTGTCCGACTCTTTGCAACCCCATGAACTTATAGCCCATCAGGCTCCTCTGTCCATGCAGATTTCCAGATAGGAAATACTGGAGTAGGTTGTCATTACCTTCTCTGGGGGATCTTCCCCACTCAGGAATCAAACTTGCAAGTCTTGTGTTTCCTGCATTGGCAGGCGGGTTCACATAATCTTTATTTAATTTTGAATCAAATCTTTTTTTTCCCCATTTTATTGATCTCATTGATATTAGCACAAATGGTACGTATCGAATGGATACAATTTGATGAGTTTACATATATATACACTTGTGGTACCAAAATGGCAAACCAAGTAGTAAACATACCCATTACCTCCAAAAGTTCCCTTATGTCCATTGTTTCTTATTTTTGTGGAGGGTCACTTAACATGGAGACTTACCCTCTGAACAAATATAGGCTACTTATGTCATTTCGTTTGGTGAATGATCCAGAAACGTTGATTCCTGAAGCATGCCAGTCATAGATCACCAGTAGTGTTTTTTCAGCACAGAAATAATCTAGAAAGAAAGAAAATCAAAACTGTAAACAGGTGCACATACCATATATTATTACCTATAAGCACTGTGGTGCATTGTGTATCTTCAGAACTTATCTTGTATGGCTGTAACCTCATACCCAATGAACAACAACTCCCATCTCCAGCTCCCTGGGAACCACCATTCTATTTTCTGCTTCTGTTAAGTTTGCCTATATTAGATACCTCATATAAATGGAATTATGCAGTGTTTGCCCTCTGTGACTGACTTATTTTGTAAGTAGCATAATGCCTTTCAGGTTCATCTATGTTGTTAAATATCATCCTTATCCATGTTCTTTCATTTCTACCTCTAAAAAGTAAATCTTCTTTAAAGGATAAAATGTTCTTGAAACAGCTATTAAAAATGAAAAAAAAAAGTTCCACTTGTAATTGTGTTCAGTTCAAGTGCAAGGTCATTTGGTATTGACACTGCCAGAAATATTCCTCCTGAACATACCACAGTATAGAATTCATTGTCATGTGTCCCCTTTTCCTCTGCCCTGTTCTCTTTACCTTATTTTCTCTCCAACAAAGGACAACCATAAAAGCAATGAAGGCAACTACTCTCCAGAAAGCAATCAGAGCAGAAAAAGAACTTCGAGCCCAGGGGTGTTTTCACGGCACAGAGAGGTGACATGTGGGGAGCAGGTTTTAAAACACTAAGTAAGCTGGCCCAGAACAGAGAGAAGGGCCCAAGATCCAAGCAAGGGAGGGTGAGCGAGAAGAGCGGGGGATGCTCTTGAGAGTTTCAGAGGGTGAACTGTTCCTGGACTAGCTTTGGTTTTGTTTCACTTTTCATGTTTGAGGAAGTTTTAGGAAGAGCATGTAATCCTGTGAGCCAGATTCCTTTCAGTGTGGTGTAGTCTGAATCAGGAATGGGTTTGTAATGAGTGTGTAAGTGGATGAATTTTAGGCGGTGTCATGGATTTATAATCATCATAGAAACCAAAATACTACATTTACAGGTAATGTGAATATAGAGTAGTTTAGGAGTTTTCCAAATTCACTCTCTGTTTTGGAAAACCATAGGTAAGTTATATTATCTTGATGCTTATAGTGTTTGAAAGAAGACTTATTAGTTTAGTGAGAGATTTGAAGAAATAATATCTATAAAATATCTACCAATTTCTAATATGTAGTATGTACTAACTAGCTGTTAACTTCAACTGTTATATGAATGCATAATAGACATGGGTATGTATTTGTGGAAATTGAAACTTAAAGACTCTTACAAAACTACATTTGTGATATTAACTAATACTTAAAACTTTGTTTCCCCTTGGTTGTACAAGATCCTCTGTATTTCTGTCCTCTACACATTCAGTTCTTGCAGTCCCAAATTACAACACTGTTTACATGTATTTAATATTCTCAAGTTTACTTTTTAGGAAGAGCATGTAATCCTGTGAGCCAGATTCCTTTCAGTGTGGTGTAGTCTGAATCAGGAATGGGTTTGTAATGAGTGTGTAAGTGGATGAATTTTAGGCGGTGTCATGGATTTATAATCATCATAGAAACCAAAATACTACATTTACAGGTAATGTGAATATAGAGTAGTTTAGGAGTTTTCCAAATTCACTCTCTGTTTTGGAAAACCATAGGTAAGTTATATTATCTTGATGCTTATAGTGTTTGAAAGAAGACTTATTAGTTTAGTGAGAGATTTGAAGAAATAATATCTATAAAATATCTACCAATTTCTAATATGTAGTATGTACTAACTAGCTGTTAACTTCAACTGTTATATGAATGCATAATAGACATGGGTATGTATTTGTGGAAATTGAAACTTAAAGACTCTTACAAAACTACATTTGTGATATTAACTAATACTTAAAACTTTGTTTCCCCTTGGTTGTACAAGATCCTCTGTATTTCTGTCCTCTACACATTCAGTTCTTGCAGTCCCAAATTACAACACTGTTTACATGTATTTAATATTCTCAAGTTTACAGAACACTTCCCACACAAATATGTTTTTTAAAGTAGAGTGCCTGAAATTTCACCCTAGGAATATATATACACACACACACACACACACACACATATATATATATATATATATATATATACACACACACACCTCTTCCTTGGTGGCTCAGACAGTAAAGCACCTGTCTACAATGCAGGAGACCTGGGTTTGATCCCTGGGTTGGGAAGATCTGCTGGAGAAGGAAATGGCAATCCATTCCAGTGCTATTGCCTGGAAAATCCCATGGACAGAGGAGCCTGATAGGTTACAGTCCATAGGGTTGCAAAGAGTTGGACATGACTGAGTGACTTCACATTCACACACACGCACACACATATTTGAGCTTGGGACAGGGTTTGTGGGAAAAAAAGTAAGACATAAGTTCAGAAATGCTTATTCAGAGGAGAGGAGAAGGTGAGATGTATGGAGAGAGTAACATGGAAACTTACATTACCATATGTAAAATAGACAGCCAACAGGAATTTGCTGTGTGGCTCAGGAAACTCAAGCAGGGGCTCTGTCTCAACCTAGAAGAGTGAGAAGGGGAAGAAGATGGGAAGGAGGTTCAAAAGGGAGGGGATATATGTATACCTATGGCCGATTCATGTTGAGGTTTGACAGAAAACAACAAAATTCTCTAAAGCAATTAACCTTCAATTTAAAAATTAAGAAAAGAAATGCTTATCTGATATTTTGCCTACTGACCATGTTAAAAAGCACGTAGGGAAGTGATTACCTGAGACACTGAGACAGACGTGCATGTAGCGCTCCCCCGGCCCCTTGACTTTGTCTTACCCATGGAGAAAACATGGGCATGAGCATTGAGTTCTGTTCCGGGCTCATCTTGGGGAGAGGAGAACTAGGCAAATACCTGAGCCCCCTGGTAGCAACTCCACGTGAAATGGTCTGCAAAATGCATGGTAAGAGCAGAATTCTAACCAATTAACTTTTCTTAAACTGACTTCACCATTTGACTACTTGATATACGTTGGACTCTCGAGTTATTCTTTCCTAAGATATCGTGGGAGGAGATCTTCATGGATCCTTTTGCTTGTTCTGGGGAACTGAGAAAAAGCCCCTCCTGTGTGTCTCTTATGCCTGCCACTGGTCTTGGGATTGCAGGTGGAAGTTATCCTTTTGTGGAGCATAGGTCCTGCAGCCCCTTCATGTTTCTGTTTCAGGGCTATAATGCAGAGGAGATTCCAGATTGTGGTCTGCATGTTGCAACTGAGGCATACACAAGTTTACACAAAAGATGCTAATAATCCTTCAACAAAGTGAAGTTACCTGCAATGGGAACTATCTAGATTATATTTACATTCATTTAAAATAAGTTCTATTACCAAACAGCTGATTGTAGTATAATTGTTTTGGTCATTATTAATTTTGTTAACCTCTAATAAATCAATATTGATCTATTGTGTGGATAATTAAGTTCATATATGTGTGTGTTTATGCATGTATGTATGTGTATGTATGCAGGCTCAGTCATGTCCAGCTCTTTGCAACCCCTTGGACTGTAGCCCACCAGGTTCCTCTGTTCATGGGATTTTCCTAGGCAAGAATACTGGACTGGGGTGCCACTTCCTTTTCCAGGGAATCTTCCCAAGACAGGGATCAGACTCACATCTCCCACTTCTTCTGCACTGGCAGGTGGGTTCTTTACCACTAAGCCACCTGGAAATCCCATGTGTGTATACATATATATATATATATATATACACACATGTATATATATATATTCTCTTAAGAAAGGACATTGTCAAAGAATTTAACACAACAAGGAAATTTCTTAATCAGTAATGCATTAAATCAATAATATCTCAGCCAAGTTTATTTAAATTGCAAATAGTAAAACCACTTCAAAGCAGCTTAAGAGAGAGAGTCCTGGGCCAAGGATGCTTCAAATTCTCATAAGAAGTAAAAGCCGTCAGATCTCTTATCTCTTTCTCTCTCTGCACATAAAAAACAAACACCCTCCCAAAAACAACAACAACAACAAAACAACACCAAAACCTTTTACTCCTCTGCTCTCTCATTTTGCTCTCTTTTGACTGGCATTGCTTATGTACACAATCAGTAGTTTTCCAGTTTGTATTTCTCAGTTTACAAGAAGAGCATAGGGTGATCTTATCTTATTTGTTATCCAGTCCATTAAGTTTTATCTGACTCTTAGCACACGAGGCTTCCCTGTCCTTCACTGTCTCCTGGAGTTTGCTCAGATTCATGTCCATTGAGTCAATGATGCCATCTAACCATCTCCTTTTGCCTTCAGTCTTTCCCAGCATCAGAGTCTTTTTCAATGAGTTAGCTTTTTGCATCAGGTGGCCAAAGTTTTGGAGCTTCAGTTTCAGTCTTTTCAATGAATATTCAGGGTTGATTTCCTTTAAGATTGATTGGTTTGATCTTCCTGTTGTCCACGGGGCTCTGATGAGTCTTATCTAATCCTCACTTCTAAATTTTTAAGAAAGAGTCCTGTTTGTTCCAGCCTGGTCCAGTGTCCATTCGGATCCAGCGAGCCCTGCAGGACCCCTGCATCAAACACCGTTTCCAGCAGAGTCCCTGTAACTGTCACCTATGCAAAGGGCCGCACTTACAGCCAAGCAAGACTGTCATGGTGATGTCTCCTGGGGTTTTGAAAGTGCAAGTCTCACCCTTGTGGCCAAGGGTGCAAGGTCTTATGGAAGAAATGTGGAAACAGGGAATGTATCCCATTTTTAAGGGATAATGGAAGATCCAAATTTGTATCCCATTACAATCAATGAAAAAAAGGTTCCAAAGATTGTGTTCTAACTGTAGAAATCATAGGTATATATAAATAAGTTTGAACAATTTTAAAAGTGGTCTAGCTTGTGTCCTAATAACTAGGTTGGGCATTTTGCATTTATAACACAGAGATCATAAATCACAGCCCATTAAAGGTGGAAGGAGACTTACAAATATTCTGGTCTATTTCCCTCATTTGATGAAAGAGGGAAGTGAGGCTCAATTAGACAGAGGACGTGCCCAAGTTTACATGGCTCATTAGTTGCAAAGCTAGAATTAGGAGCTGGTTCTCCTGAATCCTGAAGAATGAATGGATGGCAGCCTTTGGAACTTTGGCCCAAAAGTCTGGTATCACACTCACTTGCTTGGTTTGCTTTTTGGAGATAATCCAAACCTGGTTATAAACAAGAACTGCTTTTTAATTGGAGTGTTTTGGTAAGCCTGTTGCCTTTAAAATGGTCTACCTTTCAGAGTTCCTTGGCAATCTCTTGGCAAGAAATGCCACTCTCTCTACATCCTTTACCGCTGATTATCTCCTGATATGCTGGGTTGAATACTGTCCCTCAAAAGTTTATGTGTATTTAGAACCTATGAATATGACCTTACTTGGAGAGTCTTTGTAGATGTAAACAAGTTAAGACAAAGTCATACAGGATAACGGTGGGCCCTATATCCAGGATGACTGGTGTTTTTATAAGAAGAGAGAAATGTGGACAAAAATAACAGGCGCACAGGGAAAGCATCATGTGACAATACAGGTAGAGATTGAAGTGACGTGTCTGTAAGACACCTAAGGAAGCATGAGGATTAAAGGCAGTCATCAGAAACTGGGAGAAGGACCTCAGAGCTCCAAGGAGAAAATCAGCCCTGCTGACACCCTGATTTCAGATTTCTTATCTCTAGATCTGTGAGATAGGGAGGTTTTGTTTAAGTCACCTTGATTATGGCGGCTTGTTGCAGCCACCCTGGGAAATTAATTTGCCATGTGATACATGCCTATGTATAACTTTCTTAACAGAGTGATATTTGGAAGTTGTACAAAATAAACAACAGAATAATGTGAATTATAGATATGTGCAAGGCCAGTTCTGGGTTTTCCTAAGCAGCAGTTCTAAGTGAGATGTGGGCAGGTCTTCTTTACTTCTTTTCAGCCTTTTGTTTTCAATGACAGGAAAAATTATGCAAAATAGCAGAGTGAAAAAGATACTGTCTTTAGTAGAAAACTAGGCATTATCTTGGGTACTTTTTCAGGTGTCTCTGCCTTTCATTTTCCACCTCTGAGTTGTAGAAAATTAATACTGATGTAGATGATTCTTCTCCACAGCAGTGCATGTTAATTGTATTCAGGGAAGTACAGTTATCTAGTTTTTCATCAGCTCTTTGCAAATTCACTTAGCATTCCTGATTGCCTATATGTGTGTTGTTCTTTGAATCCTCTTTTGAATTCATTGTAACATCCTACTGTTTCCTCTTAACCGAGTTAAATATTAATAAAATCTTTGACATATGCTTATTTTGTATTTTCATAAAGGTCATGGCTTTACTCTTTATAGAAATGTATCCTTTAATAAGAATCTAGTCTGAATTCAGCATGTAATTCTTAATTTTGATAATCTCCTTCAGAACCTAAGGGAGAAAAAAAAAATCACAAGGACAAAATTTCCATTTTTTCCCTACCCTGTCTTGAAAGCCTTTAGAAATTTCCAAAAGCATTTTTGTAAGATTCTGACTTCCTGAGTACTTTAACAGCTAATGTCTATTACGAATGAGAAAAGTAATCGAAGAAATCTTGAGAGACACATTCTGGAATATTAACCCAAGACATGCCCGTGGTCTTTTGAGCAGTGCCAATCCAAAAAACAAAGTTCAAAGTTATTCTGCTCCTCTTCATACCCCGACTAAAAACCAGCTTCCGTGACCTAACATAACCCCATGATAAATTGACAACAGGAACTTAAATCTAATTTTCAAAGCTTCTCCAGTGATGTGAAGCAACTTTGAAAGGATAATTGATATCGCCCTTTAAATTCTTAAAAGATGCAATGAGGCTCACAGTAGCATGAAAAGTGATGTAGTGATGAAGTTGTATCGGCGTGACAATTTCATGTCCAATTGGGACAAGAGAAACAAGAGTATTCAGAGGGCTTAGGGGAGAAAGGCAGCATGCCAGATGTGTCCTGGGCAGAATGCAGGCTATTTTGCAGAACATAAGGAGAAATAATGACCCATAAAAACTCCTGGTTGCTGCTTTAACATGAGAGAGGACTGGGAAAAAGGCAGAACATTTCCTTGTAGCCTAGGCTACCCCAGAGGTTTTTTTTTTTTTTTATATAGTTTTTTTTCATATGCTGAGCTGCAGAATCAAGAGTCTGGCTGAGAAACTGACTCAGTTTTTAGGCCCTGGACATGTTTGATGCTTAAGTTTCTTTTTATTCTCCTTATATATTTTCTTAAGGGGGACCGAGAGACCTAGAGGAGCCAGACATGACTTAGCAACTGAACATTAAGAGAACTATAAGCTAATGGCTTAGGGTGGCTAATATCCTACATTTGTATAGTCACTTTTTGAACATGATTGAGTTTATTTTCATGTCTTAAGTTTTCCCATTCCTGCTGACTTTGTAACTCAATTCAAAAATGCATGGAGTTTTCTCTTTTCGGCTGACATAAGGCCCTAGGATGTTTGCATCCCCTCTGGATACTCCTGCAGCTTCTGTCTCTGCAGCTCTTACCAGCTCTGTCTTTCACAGCTCCTCAGGTGGCTGAAATTTTCACAGCTTGTTAGGTGGCCCTGGCTTTCACAGTTTGTGGACCCAATGGCTGCTTGGGGAACAGTGTTCGCACTGCCTCCCTCCCAAAGCCAAGCTTCACAGTGGAAATGTGTGAGTCGTGCCAATAGCCTCCCTGAAATCCTGTGGCTGTGGCAGATGCAAGCTAACTCAGCATGGAGATGAGAATTCTTCCAGATTGGGAATTGATGTCCCAGACAGAAAGTGAATCTGTACTGACTTTACTCTCAAGTAAGTTGTCACAAGTGGAAAGAAGAGCGTCACCACATAAAATGGCTGGCAGAATAAACAGCACACAGCATTATCTGTGGAGTATTGGTCTCTGTGTATCTTTTTTCTTTTAATAGTGGTTAATACGGCCAAGATGGTACAATGTATTTAACAGAGGTTTCCCTTGATATAGCACCATTTTCAGGAGCCAGGGAAAAGTAGTGTTTTATCAGGAAAAAGGTAATAAGCAGGAATTGAAATGTTTTCATTTGGATCCTAAGTGGTGCCTGAGGTAAAATTGCATAATGTTAAAGCAACAATAATTGGTTCCTCCTGGCTTTCTCCACTGAAGGAAATTGAAATTCAATTGACTTTCAATGGAATAGTCATGGAGTTCCAATTGTCATTGCTCTGACTTTGTGCTTGTCTATCCCAAGAATGGTATGGGAGCCAAAAGAGAAAAGGTCTGAAACAGCTGGGAGAACAGTACAATGACATTAGGCCAGATTGGAAGGGAATGGGCTAGTCTAAATATATGTATAAATTTCAGTGTTTCTCAGAGCCTATAGCTGATTGGTTGCCAATGTCGATATTAATTTGGAAACACTGGAAGTGGGATGCAATTTTTGTCTTGTAATTTTTACTGATGGTAAAGCACAATTTAATAAGAGGTTAAATTATGACAAAAGAGGATGGGAGGCAAAATGAAAGAGCTGCACTGTGTCTGTTCCTGGGAAACACCAATCAGCTTTCTGTTATGATGCTATTGTTTTCTATTTGATTTCCTTTTTTGCTCTTAATATTCTGTGTAAAATTTATTTTAGGTTAATTTTCTCTTATTTCTAGCTTCCTGTGGTAAAAGTTTGATAACTGATTTAAATATTTTTTGCCAAATGTAAATTTTTAAAACTAAATTTCCTTCTAAGCACAACTTTTGTTGCATCCTATAAAATTTGCTGTATTGCATTTTAATTTTTTTCAAAATGTTTTAAAATTTCCTTTTTTCCTTTAACTCATATGTTATTTAGAATCTTATAGTTTAATTTCCAAATATTTAAGATTTTTTCCATAAATTGTTTATATAACTTACTTCTAATTATTC